>JAVRKA010000260.1:0-246813 GCA_034508555.1 Venustoraphidia nigricollis
ATCGACACTTATATCTGAAATGCCCATCGACACCTATATCTGAAATGCCTATAGACACCTATATCTGAAATGCCTATCGACACCTATATCTGAAATGCCTATCGACACCTATATCTGAAATGCCTATCGACACCTATATCTGAAATGCCTATCGACACCTATTTTTGAAATGCCTATCGGAAACTACATCTGAAATGCCTATCAGCACCTATATTTGAAATGCCTATCGGCAACCATATCTGGAATGCCTATCGGCACCTATATTTGAAATGCCTATCGGCTTCTATATCTGAAATGCCTATCGGCACCTATTTTTAAAATGCCAATCGGCAACTATATCTGAAATGCCTATCGGCACCTATATCTGAAATGCCTATCGACACCTATATCTGAAATGCCTATCGACACCTATATCTGAAATGCCTATCGACACCTATATCTGAAATGCCTATCGACACCTATATCTGAAATGCCTATCGACACCTATATCTGAAATGCCTATCGACACCTATATCTGAAATGCCTATCGACACCTATATCTGAAATGCCTATCGACACCTATTTTTGAAATGCCTATCGGAAACTACATCTGAAATGCCTATCAGCACCTATATTTGAAATGCCTATCGGCAACCATATCTGGAATGCCTATCGGCACTTATATTTGAAATGCCTATCGGCTTCTATATCTGAAATGCCTATCGGCACCTATTTTTAAAATGCCAATCGGCAACTATATCTAAAATGCCTATCGACACCTATATCTGAAATGCCTATCGACACCTATATCTGAAATGCCTATCGACACCTATATCTGAAATGCCTATCGACACCTATATCTGAAATGCCTATCGACACCTATTTTTGAAATGCCTATCGGAAACTACATCTGAAATGCCTATCAGCACCTATATTTGAAATGCCTATCGGCAACCATATCTGGAATGCCTATCGGCACCTATATTTGAAATGCCTATCGGCTTCTATATCTGAAATGCCTATCGGCACCTATTTTTAAAATGCCAATCGGCAACTATATCTGAAATGCCTATCGGCACCTATATCTGAAATGCCTATCGACACCTATATCTGAAATGCCTATCGACACCTATATCTGAAATGCCTATCGACACCTATATCTGAAATGCCTATCGACACCTATATCTGAAATGCCTATCGACACCTATATCTGAAATGCCTATCGACACCTATATCTGAAATGCCTATCGACACCTATATCTGAAATGCCTATCGACACCTATTTTTGAAATGCCTATCGGAAACTACATCTGAAATGCCTATCAGCACCTATATTTGAAATGCCTATCGGCAACCATATCTGGAATTCCTATCGGCACCTATATTTGGAATGCCTATCGGCTTCTATATCTGAAATGCCTATCGGCACCTATTTTTAAAATGCCAATCGGCAACTATATCTGAAATGCCTATCGGCACCTATATCTGAAATGCCTATCGACACCTATAACTGAAATGCCTATCGACACCTATATCTGAAATGCCTATCGACACCTATATCTGAAATGCCTATCGACACCTATATCTGAAATGCCTATCGACACCTATATCTGAAATGCCTATCGACACCTATATCTGAAATGCCTATCGACACCTATTTTTGAAATGCCTATCGGAAACTACATCTGAAATGCCTATCAGCACCTATATTTGAAATGCCTATCGGCAACCATATCTGGAATGCCTATCGGCACCTATATTTGAAATGCCTATCGGCTTCTATATCTGAAATGCCTATCGGCACCTATTTTTAAAATGGCAATCGGCAACCATATCTGAAATGCCTATCGGCACCTATATCTGAAATGCCTATCGACACCTATATCTGAAATGCCTATCGACACCTATATCTGAAATGCCTATCGACACCTATATCTGAAATGCCTATTGACACCTATATCTGAAATGCCTATCGACACCTATATCTGAAATGCCTATCGACACCTATATCTGAAATGCCTATCGACACCTATATCTGAAATGCCTATCGACACCTATTTTTGAAATGCCTATCAAAAACTACATCTGAAATGCCTATCAGCACCTATATTTGAAATGCCTATCGGCAACCATATCTGGAATGCCTATCGGCACCTATATTTGAAATGCCTATCGGCTTCTATATCTGAAATGCCTATCGGCACCTATTTTTAAAATGGCAATCGGCAACCATATCTGAAATGCCTATCGGCACCTATATCTGAAATGCCTATCGACACACCTATATCTGAAATGCCTATCGACACCTATATCCGAAATGCCTATCGACACCTATATCTGAAATGCCTATCGACACCTATATCTGAAATGCCTATCGACACCTATATCTGAAATGCATATCGACACCTATATCTGAAATGCCTATCGACACCTATATCTGAAATGCCTATCGACACCTATATCTGAGATGCCTATCGACACCTATTTTTGAAATGCCTATCGGAAACTACATCTGAAATGACTATCAGCACCTATATTTGAAATTCCTATCGGCAACCATATCTGGAATGCCTATCGGCACCTATATTTGAAATGCCTATCGGCTTCTATATTTGAAATGCCTATCTAAACCTATTTTTAAAATGCCAATCGGCAACTATATCTGAAATGCCTATCGGCACCTATATCTGAAATGCCTATCGACACCTATATCTGAAATGCCTATCGACACCAATATCTGAAATGCCTATCGACACCTATATCTGAAATGCCTATCGACACCTATATCTGAAATGCCTATCGACACCTATATCTGAAATGCCTATCGACACCTATATCTGAAATGTCTATCGACACCTATATCTGAAATGCCTATCGACACCTATTTTTGAAATGCCTATCGGAGACTACATCTGAAATGCCTATCAGCACCTATATTTGAAATGCTTATCGGTAACCATATCTGGAATGCCTATCGGCACCTATATTTGAAATGCCTATCGGCTTCTATATCTGAAATGCCTATCGGCACCTATTTTTAAAATGCCAATCGGCAACTATATCTGAAATGCCTATCGGCACCTATATCTGAAATGCCTATCGACACCTATATCTGAAATGCCTATCGACACCTATATCTGAAATGCCTATCGACACCTATATCTGAAATGCCTATCGACACCTATATCTGAAATGCCTATCGACACCTATATCTGAAATGCCTATCGACACCTATATCTGAAATGCCTATCGACACCTATATCTGAAATGCCTATCGACACCTATTTTTGAAATGCCTATCGGAGACTACATCTGAAATGCCTATCAGCACCTATATTTGAAATGCCTATCGGCAACCATATCTGGAATGCCTATCGGCACCTATATTTGAAATGCCTATCGGCTTCTATATCTGAAATGCCTATCGGCACCTATTTTTAAAATGCCAATCGGCAACTATATCTGAAATGCCTATCGGCACCTATATCTGAAATGCCAATCGACACCTATACCTGAAATGCCTATCGACACCTATATCTGAAATGCCTATCGACACCTACATCTGAAATGCCTATCGACACCTATATCTGAAATGCCTATCGACACCTATATCTGAAATGCCTATCGACACCTATATCTGAAATGCCTATCGACACCTATATCTGAAATGCCTATCGACACCTATATCTAAAATGCCTATCGACACCTATTTTATAAATGCCTATCGGAAACTACATCTGGAATGCCTATCAGCACCTATATTTGAAATGCCTATCAGCAACCACATCTGGAATGCCTATCGGCACCGATATTTGAAATGCCTATCGGCTTCTATATCTGAAATGCCTATCGGCACCTATTTTTAATATGCCAATCGGCAACTATATCTGAAATGCCCCTATCGGCACCAATTTTTGAAATACCTATCGGAAACTACATCTGAAATTCCTATCAGCACCTATTTTTGAAATGCCTATCGGCAACCATATCTGGAATGCCTATCGGCACCTATATTTGAAATGCCTATCGGCTTCTATATCTGAAATGCCATCGGCACCTATTTTTAAAATGCCAATCGGCAACTATATCTGAAATGCCTATCGGCACCTATATCTGAAATGCCTATCGGTACCTTTTTTTGAAATGCCTATCGGAAACTACATCTGAAATCATTATCAGCGCTTATATTTGATATGCAATCGGCACCTATATTTGAAATGCCTATCGGCTTCTATATCTGAAATGCCTATCGGCACCTATTTTTAAAATGCCAATCGGCAACTATATCTAAAATGCCTATCGACACCTATATCTGAAATGCCTATCGACACCTATATCTGAAATGCCTATCGACACCTATATCTGAAATGCCTATCGACACCTATATCTGAAATGCCTATCGACACCTATTTTTGAAATGCCTATCGGAAACTACATCTGAAATGCCTATCAGCACCTATATTTGAAATGCCTATCGGCAACCATATCTGGAATGCCTATCGGCCCCTATATTTGAAATGCCTATCGGCTTCTATATCTGAAATGCCTATCGGCACCTATTTTTAAAATGCCAATCGGCAACTATATCTGAAATTCCTATCGGCACCTATATCTGAAATGCCTATCGACACCTATATCTGAAATGCCTATCGACACCTATATCTGAAATGCCTATCGACACCTATTTTTGAAATGCCTATCGGAAACTACATCTGAAATGCCTATCAGCACCTATATTTGAAATGCCTATCGGCAACCATATCTGGAATGCCTATCGACACCTATATCTGAAATGCCTATCGACACCTATATCTGAAATGCCTATCGACACCTATAACTGAAATGCCTATCGACACCTATATCTGAAATGCCTATCGACACCTATATCTGAAATGCCTATCGACACCTATTTTTGAAATGCCTATCGGAAACTACATCTGAAATGCCTATCAGCACCTATATTTGAAATGCCTATCGGCAACCATATCTGGAATGCCTATCGGCACCTATATTTGAAATGCCTATCGGCTTCTATATCTGAAATGCCTATCGGCACCTATTTTTAAAATGCCAATCGGCAACTATATCTGAAATTCCTATCGGCACCTATATCTGAAATGCCTATCGACACCTATATCTGAAATGCCTATCGACACCTATATCTGAAATGCCTATCGACACCTATATCTGAAATGCCTATCGACACCTATATCTGAAATGCCTATCGACACCTATATCTGAAATGCCTATCGACACCTATATCTGAAATGCCTATCGACACCTATATCTGAAATGCCTATCGACACCTATATCTGAAATGCCTATCGACACCTATTTTTGAAATGCCTATCGGAAACTACATCTGAAATGCCTATCAGCACCTATATTTGAAATGCCTATCGGCAACCATATCTGGAATGCCTATCGGCACCTATATTTGAAATGCCTATCGGCTTCTATATCAGAAATGCCTATCGGCACCTATTTTTAAAATGCCAATCGGCAACTATATCTGAAATGCCTATCGGCACCTATATCTGAAATGCCTATCGACACCTATATCTGAAATGCCTATCGACACCTATATCTGAAATGCCTATCGACACCTATATCTGAAATGCCTATCGACACCTATATCTGAAATGCCTATGGACACCTATATCTGAAATGCCTATCGACACCTATATCTGAAATGCCCATCGACACCTATATCTGAAATGCCTATCGACACCTATTTTTGAATTGCCTATCGGAAACTACATCTGAAATGCCTATCAGCACCTATATTTGAAATGCCTATCGGCAACCATATCTGGAATTCCTATCGGCACCTATATTTGGAATGCCTGTCGGCTTCTATATCTGAAATGCCTATCGGCACCTATTTTTAAAATGCCAATCGGCAACTATATCTGAAATGCCTATCGGCACCTATATCTGAAATGCCTATCGACACCTATAACTGAAATGCCTATCGACACCTATATCTGAAATGCCTATCGACACCTATATCTGAAATGCCTATCGACACCTATATCTGAAATGCCTATCGATACCTATATCTGAAAGGCCTATCGACACCTATATCTGAAATGCCTATCGACACCTATTTTTGAAATGCCTATCGGAAACTACATCTGAAATGCCTATCAGCACCTATATTTGAAATGCCTATCGGCAACCATATCTGGAATGCCTATCGGCACTTATATCTGAAATGCCTATCGACACCTATATCTGAAATGCCTATCGACACCTATATCTGAAATGCCTATCGACACCTATATCTGAAATGCCTATCGACACCTATTTTTGAAATGCCTATCGGAAACTAAATCTGAAATGCCTATCAGCACCTATATTTGAAATGCCTATCGGCAACCATATCTGGAATGCCTCTCGGCACCTATATTTGAAATGCCTATCGGCTTCTATATCTGAAATGCCTATCGGCACCTATTTTTAAAATGCCAATCGGCAACTATATCTGAAATGCCTATCGGCACCTATATCTGAAATGCCTATCGACACCTATATCTGAAATGCCTATCGACACCTATATCTGAAATGCCTACCGACACCTATATCTGAAATGCCTATCGACACCTATATCTGAAATGCCTATCGACACCTATATCTGAAATGCCTATCGACACCTATATCTGAAATGCCTATCGACACCTATATCTGAAATGCCTATCGACACCTATTTTTAAAATGCCTATCGGAAACTACATCTGAAATGCCTATCAGCACCTATATTTGAAATGCCTATCGGCAACCATATCTGGAATGCCTATCGGCACCTATATTTGAAATGCCTATCGGCTTCTATATCTGAAATGCCTATCGGCACCTATTTTTAAAATGCCAATCGGCAACTATATCTGAAATGCCTATCGGCACCTATATCTGAAATGCCTATCGACACCTATATCTGAAATGCCTATCGACACCTATATCTGAAATGCCTATCGACACCTATATCTGAAATGCCTATCGACACCTATATCTGAAATGCCTATGGACACCTATATCTGAAATGCCTATCGACACCTATATCTGAAATGCCTATCGACACCTATATCTGAAATGCCTATCGACACCTATTTTTGAATTGCCTATCGGAAACTACATCTGAAATGCCTATCAGCACCTATATTTGAAATGCCTATCGGCAACCATATCTGGAATTCCTATCGGCACCTATATTTGGAATGCCTATCGGCTTCTATATCTGAAATGCCTATCGGCACCTATTTTTAAAATGCCAGTCGGCAACTATATCTGAAATGCCTATCGGCACCTATATCTGAAATGCCTATCGACACCTATAACTGAAATACCTATCGACACCTATATCTGAAATGCCTATCGACACCTATATCTGAAATGCCTATCGACACCTATATCTGAAATGCCTATCGACACCTATATCTGAAATGCCTATCGACACCTATATCTGAAATGCCTATCGACACCTATTTTTGAAATGCCTATCGGAAACTACATCTGAAATGCCTATCAGCACCTATATTTGAAATGCCTATCGGCAACCATATCTGGAATGCCTATCGGCACCTATATTTGAAATGCCTATCGGCTTCTATATCTGAAATGCCTATCGGCACCTATTTTTAAAATGCCAATCGGCAACTATATCTGAAATGCCTATCGGCACCTATATCTGAAATGCCTATCGACACCTATATCTGAAATGCCTATCGACACCTATATCTGAAATGCCTATCGACACCTATATCTGAAATGCCTATTGACACCTATATCTGAAATGCCTATCGACACCTATATCTGAAATGCCTATCGACACCTATATCTGAAATGCCTATCGACACCTATATCTGAAATGCCTATCGACACCTATTTTTGAAATGCCTATCAAAAACTACATCTGAAATGCCTATCAGCACCTATATTTGAAATGCCTATCGGCAACCATATCTGGAATGCCTATCGGCACCTATATTTGAAATGCCTATCGGCTTCTATATCTGAAATGCCTATCGGCACCTATTTTTAAAATGCCAATCGGCAACTATATCTGAAATGCCTATCGGCACCTATATCTGAAATGCCTATCGACACCTATATCTGAAATGCCTATCGACACCTATATCCGAAATGCCTATCGACACCTATATCTGAAATGCCTATCGACACCTATATCTGAAATGCCTATCGACACCTATATCTGAAATGCATATCGACACCTATATCTGAAATGCCTATCGACACCTATATCTGAAATGCCTATCGACACCTATATCTGAGATGCCTATCGACACCTATTTTTGAAATGCCTATCGGAAACTACATCTGAAATGACTATCAGCACCTATATTTGAAATGCCTATCGGCAACCATATCTGGAATGCCTATCGGCACCTATATTTGAAATGCCTATCGGCTTCTATATCTGAAATGCCTATCTAAACCTATTTTTAAAATGCCAATCGGCAACTATATCTGAAATGCCTATCGGCACCTATATCTGAAATGCCTATCGACACCTATATCTGAAATGCCTATCGACACCAATATCTGAAATGCCTATCGACACCTATATCTGAAATGCCTATCGACACCTATATCTGAAATGCCTATCGACACCTATATCTGAAATGCCTATCGACACCTATATCTGAAATGTCTATCGACACCTATATCTGAAATGCCTATCGACACCTATTTTTGAAATGCCTATCGGAGACTACATCTGAAATGCCTATCAGCACCTATATTTGAAATGCCTATCGGTAACCATATCTGGAATGCCTATCGGCACCTATATTTGAAATGCCTATCGGCTTCTATATCTGAAATGCCTATCGGCACCTATTTTTAAAATGCCAATCGGCAACTATATCTGAAATGCCTATCGGCACCTATATCTGAAATGCCTATCGACACCTATATCTGAAATGCCTATCGACACCTATATCTGAAATGCCTATCGACACCTACATCTGAAATGCCTATCGACACCTATATCTGAAATGCCTATCGACACCTATATCTGAAATGCCTATCGACACCTATATCTGAAATGCCTATCGACACCTATATCTGAAATGCCTATCGACACCTATATCTGAAATGCCTATCGACACATATTTTATAAATGCCTATCGGAAACTACATCTGGAATGCCTATCAGCACCTATATTTGAAATGCCTATCGGCAACCATATCTGGAATGCCTATCGGCACCGATATTTGAAATGCCTATCGGCTTCTATATCTGAAATGCCTATCGGCACCTATTTTTAAAATGCCAATCGGCAACTATATCTGAAATGCCTATCGGCACCTATATCTGAAATGCCTATCGACACCTATATCTGAAATGCCTATCGACACCTATATCTGAAATGCCTATCGACACCTATATCTGAAATGCCTATCGACACCTATATCTGAAATGCCTATCGACACCTATATCTGAAATGCCTATCGACACCTATATCTGAAATGCCTATCGACACCTATATCTGAAATGCCTATCGACACCTATATCTGAAATGCCTATCGACACCTATTTTTGAAATGCCTATCGGAGACTACATCTGAAATGCCTATCAGCACCTATATTTGAAATGCCTATCGGCAACCATATCTGGAATGCCTATCGGCACCTATATTTGAAATGCCTATCGGCTTCTATATCTGAAATGCCTATCGGCACCTATTTTTAAAATGCCAATCGGCAACTATATCTGAAATGCCTATCGGCACCTATATCTGAAATGCCAATCGACACCTATACCTGAAATGCCTATCGACACCTATATCTGAAATGCCTATCGACACCTACATCTGAAATGCCTATCGACACCTATATCTGAAATGCCTATCGACACCTATATCTGAAATGCCTATCGACACCTATATCTGAAATGCCTATCGACACCTATATCTGAAATGCCTATCGACACCTATATCTGAAATGCCTATCGACACCTATTTTATAAATGCCTATCGGAAACTACATCTGGAATGCCTATCAGCACCTATATTTGAAATGCCTATCGGCAACCACATCTGGAATGCCTATCGGCACCGATATTTGAAATGCCTATCGGCTTCTATATCTGAAAGGCCTATCGGCACCTATTTTTAAAATGCCAATCGGCAACTATATCTGAAATGCCTATCGGCACCTATATCTGAAATGCCTATCGACACCTATATCTGAAATGCCTATCGACACCTATATCTGAAATGCCTATCGACACCTATATCTGAAATGCCTATCGACACCTATATCTGAAATGCCTATCGACACCTATATCTGAAATGCCTATCGACACCTATATCTGAAATGCCTATCGACACCTATATCTGAAATGCCTATCGACACCTATATCTGAAATGCCTATCGACACCTATTTTTGAAATGCCTATCGGAAACTACATCTGAAATGCCTATCAGCACCTATATTTGAAATGCCTATCGGCAACCATATCTGGAATGCCTATCGGCACCTATATTTGAAATGCCTATCGGCTTCTATATCTGAAATGCCTATCGGCACCTATTTTTAAAATGCCAATCGGCAACTATATCTGAAATGCCTATCGGCACCTATATCTGAAATGCCTATCGACACCTATATCTGAAATGCCTATCGACACCTATATCTGAAATGCCTATCGACACCTATATCTGAAATGCCTATCGACACCTATATCTGAAATGCCTATCGACACCTATATCTGAAATGCCTATCGACACCTATATCTGAAATGCCTATCGACACCTATATCTGAAATGCCTATCGACACCTATTTTTGAAATGCCTATCGGAAACTACATCTGAAATGCCTATCAGCACCTATATTTGAAATGCCTATCGGCAACCATATCTGGAATGCCTATCGGCACCTATATTTGAAATGCCTATCGGCTTCTATATCTGAAATGCCTATCGGCACCTATTTTTAAAATGCCAATCGGCAACTATATCTAAAATGCCTATCGACACCTATATCTGAAATGCCTATCGACACCTATATCTGAAATGCCTATCGACACCTATATCTGAAATGCCTATCGACCCTTATATCTGAAATGCCTATCGACACCTATTTTTGAAATGCCTATCGGAAACTACATCTGAAATGCCTATCAGCACCTATATTTGAAATGCCTATCGGCAACCATATCTGGAATGCCTATCGGCACCTATATTTGAAATGCCTATCGGCTTCTATATCTGAAATGCCTATCGGCACCTATTTTTAAAATGCCAATCGGCAACTATATCTGAAATGCCTATCGGCACCTAAATCTGAAATGCCTATCGACACCTATATCTGAAATGCCTATCGACACCTATATCTGAAATGCCTATCGACACCTATATCTGAAATGCCTATCGACACCTATATCTGAAATGCCTATCGACACCTATATCTGAAATGCCTATCGACACCTATATCTGAAATGCCTATCGACACCTATATCTGAAATGCCTATCGACACCTATTTTTGAAATGCCTATCGGAAACTACATCTGAAATGCCTATCAGCACCTATATTTGAAATGCCTATCGGCAACCATATCTGGAATTCCTATCGGCACCTATATTTGGAATGCCTATCGGCTTCTATATCTGAAATGCCTATCGGCACCTATTTTTAAAATGCCAATCGGCAACTATATCTGAAATGCCTATCGGCACCTATATCTGAAATGCCTATCGACACCTATAACTGAAATGCCTATCGACACCTATATCTGAAATGCCTATCGACACCTATATCTGAAATGCCTATCGACACCTATATCTGAAATGCCTATCGACACCTATATCTGAAATGCCTATCGACACCTATATCTGAAATGCCTATCGACACCTATTTTTGAAATGCCTATCGGAAACTACATCTGAAATGCCTATCAGCACCTATATTTGAAATGCCTATCGGCAACCATATCTGGAATGCCTATCGGCACCTATATTTGAAATGCCTATCGGCTTCTATATCTGAAATGCCTATCGGCACCTATTTTTAAAATGGCAATCGGCAACCATATCTGAAATGCCTATCGGCACCTATATCTGAAATGCCTATCGACACCTATATCTGAAATGCCTATCGACACCTATATCTGAAATGCCTATCGACACCTATATCTGAAATGCCTATTGACACCTATATCTGAAATGCCTATCGACACCTATATCTGAAATGCCTATCGACACCTATATCTGAAATGCCTATCGACACCTATATCTGAAATGCCTATCGACACCTATTTTTGAAATGCCTATCAAAAACTACATCTGAAATGCCTATCAGCACCTATATTTGAAATGCCTATCGGCAACCATATCTGGAATGCCTATCGGCACCTATATTTGAAATGCCTATCGGCTTCTATATCTGAAATGCCTATCGGCACCTATTTTTAAAATGCCAATCGGCAACTATATCTGAAATGCCTATCGGCACCTATATCTGAAATGCCTATCGACACCTATATCTGAAATGCCTATCGACACCTATATCCGAAATGCCTATCGACACCTATATCTGAAATGCCTATCGACACCTATATCTGAAATGCCTATCGACACCTATATCTGAAATGCATATCGACACCTATATCTGAAATGCCTATCGACACCTATATCTGAAATGCCTATCGACACCTATATCTGAGATGCCTATCGACACCTATTTTTGAAATGCCTATCGGAAACTACATCTGAAATGACTATCAGCACCTATATTTGAAATTCCTATCGGCAACCATATCTGGAATGCCTATCGGCACCTATATTTGAAATGCCTATCGGCTTCTATATTTGAAATGCCTATCTAAACCTATTTTTAAAATGCCAATCGGCAACTATATCTGAAATGCCTATCGGCACCTATATCTGAAATGCCTATCGACACCTATATCTGAAATGCCTATCGACACCAATATCTGAAATGCCTATCGACACCTATATCTGAAATGCCTATCGACACCTATATCTGAAATGCCTATCGACACCTATATCTGAAATGCCTATCGACACCTATATCTGAAATGTCTATCGACACCTATATCTGAAATGCCTATCGACACCTATTTTTGAAATGCCTATCGGAGACTACATCTGAAATGCCTATCAGCACCTATATTTGAAATGCTTATCGGTAACCATATCTGGAATGCCTATCGGCACCTATATTTGAAATGCCTATCGGCTTCTATATCTGAAATGCCTATCGGCACCTATTTTTAAAATGCCAATCGGCAACTATATCTGAAATGCCTATCGGCACCTATATCTGAAATGCCTATCGACACCTATATCTGAAATGCCTATCGACACCTATATCTGAAATGCCTATCGACACCTATATCTGAAATGCCTATCGACACCTATATCTGAAATGCCTATCGACACCTATATCTGAAATGCCTATCGACACCTATATCTGAAATGCCTATCGACACCTATATCTGAAATGCCTATCGACACCTATTTTTGAAATGCCTATCGGAGACTACATCTGAAATGCCTATCAGCACCTATATTTGAAATGCCTATCGGCAACCATATCTGGAATGCCTATCGGCACCTATATTTGAAATGCCTATCGGCTTCTATATCTGAAATGCCTATCGGCACCTATTTTTAAAATGCCAATCGGCAACTATATCTGAAATGCCTATCGGCACCTATATCTGAAATGCCAATCGACACCTATACCTGAAATGCCTATCGACACCTATATCTGAAATGCCTATCGACACCTACATCTGAAATGCCTATCGACACCTATATCTGAAATGCCTATCGACACCTATATCTGAAATGCCTATCGACACCTATATCTGAAATGCCTATCGACACCTATATCTGAAATGCCTATCGACACCTATATCTAAAATGCCTATCGACACCTATTTTATAAATGCCTATCGGAAACTACATCTGGAATGCCTATCAGCACCTATATTTGAAATGCCTATCGGCAACCACATCTGGAATGCCTATCGGCACCGATATTTGAAATGCCTATCGGCTTCTATATCTGAAATGCCTATCGGCACCTATTTTTAATATGCCAATCGGCAACTATATCTGAAATGCCTATCGGCACCTATATCTAAATTGCCTATCGACACCTATATCTGAAATGCCTATCGACACCTATATCTGAAATGCCTATCGACACCTATATCTGAAATGCCTATCGACACCTATATCTGAAATGCCTATCGACACCTATATCTGAAATGCCTATCGACACCTATATCTGAAATGCCTATCGACACCTATATCTGAAATGCCTATCGACACCTATTTTTGAAATGCCTATCGGAAACTACATCTGAAATGCCTATCAGCACCTATATTTGAAATGCCTATCGGCAACCATATCTGGAATGCCTATCGGCACCTATATTTGAAATGCCTATCGGCTTCTATATCTGAAATGCCTATCGGCACCTATTTTTAAAATGCCAATCGGCAACTATATCTAAAATGCCTATCGACACCTATATCTGAAATGCCTATCGACACCTATATCTGAAATGCCTATCGACACCTATATCTGAAATGCCTATCGACACCTATATCTGAAATGCCTATCGACACCTATTTTTGAAATGCCTATCGGAAACTACATCTGAAATGCCTATCAGCACCTATATTTGAAATGCCTATCGGCAACCATATCTGGAATGCCTATCGGCACCTATATTTGAAATGCCTATCGGCTTCTATATCTGAAATGCCTATCGGCACCTATTTTAAAAATGCCAATCGGCAACTATATCTGAAATTCCTATCGGCACCTATATCTGAAATGCCTATCGACACCTATATCTGAAATGCCTATCGACACCTATATCTGAAATGCCTATCGACACCTATTTTTGAAATGCCTATCGGAAACTACATCTGAAATGCCTATCAGCACCTATATTTGAAATGCCTATCGGCAACCATATCTGGAATGCCTATCGACACCTATATCTGAAATGCCTATCGACACCTATATCTGAAATGCCTATCGACACCTATAACTGAAATGCCTATCGACACCTATATCTGAAATGCCTATCGACACCTATATCTGAAATGCCTATCGACACCTATTTTTGAAATGCCTATCGGAAACTACATCTGAAATGCCTATCAGCACCTATATTTGAAATGCCTATCGGCAACCATATCTGGAATGCCTATCGGCACCTATATTTGAAATGCCTATCGGCTTCTATATCTGAAATGCCTATCGGCACCTATTTTTAAAATGCCAATCGGCAACTATATCTGAAATTCCTATCGGCACCTATATCTGAAATGCCTATCGACACCTATATCTGAAATGCCTATCGACACCTATATCTGAAATGCCTATCGACACCTATATCTGAAATGCCTATCGACACCTATATCTGAAATGCCTATCGACACCTATATCTGAAATGCCTATCGACACCTATATCTGAAATGCCTATCGACACCTATATCTGAAATGCCTATCGACACCTATTTTTGAAATGCCTATCGGAAACTACATCTGAAATGCCTATCAGCACCTATATTTGAAATGCCTATCGGCAACCATATCTGGAATGCCTATCGGCACCTATATTTGAAATGCCTATCGGCTTCTATATCAGAAATGCCTATCGGCACCTATTTTTAAAATGCCAATCGGCAACTATATCTGAAATGCCTATCGGCACCTATATCTGAAATGCCTATCGACACCTATATCTGAAATGCCTATCGACACCTATATCTGAAATGCCTATCGACACCTATATCTGAAATGCCTATCGACACCTATATCTGAAATGCCTATGGACACCTATATCTGAAATGCCTATCGACACCTATATCTGAAATGCCCATCGACACCTATATCTGAAATGCCTATCGACACCTATTTTTGAATTGCCTATCGGAAACTACATCTGAAATGCCTATCAGCACCTATATTTGAAATGCCTATCGGCAACCATATCTGGAATTCCTATCGGCACCTATATTTGGAATGCCTGTCGGCTTCTATATCTGAAATGCCTATCGGCACCTATTTTTAAAATGCCAATCGGCAACTATATCTGAAATGCCTATCGGCACCTATATCTGAAATGCCTATCGACACCTATAACTGAAATGCCTATCGACACCTATATCTGAAATGCCTATCGACACCTATATCTGAAATGCCTATCGACACCTATATCTGAAATGCCTATCGATACCTATATCTGAAAGGCCTATCGACACCTATATCTGAAATGCCTATCGACACCTATTTTTGAAATGCCTATCGGAAACTACATCTGAAATGCCTATCAGCACCTATATTTGAAATGCCTATCGGCAACCATATCTGGAATGCCTATCGGCACCTATATCTGAAATGCCTATCGACACCTATATCTGAAATGCCTATCGACACCTATATCTGAAATGCCTATCGACACCTATATCTGAAATGCCTATCGACACCTATTTTTGAAATGCCTATCGGAAACTAAATCTGAAATGCCTATCAGCACCTATATTTGAAATGCCTATCGGCAACCATATCTGGAATGCCTCTCGGCACCTATATTTGAAATGCCTATCGGCTTCTATATCTGAAATGCCTATCGGCACCTATTTTTAAAATGCCAATCGGCAACTATATCTGAAATGCCTATCGGCACCTATATCTGAAATGCCTATCGACACCTATATCTGAAATGCCTATCGACACCTATATCTGAAATGCCTACCGACACCTATATCTGAAATGCCTATCGACACCTATATCTGAAATGCCTATCGACACCTATATCTGAAATGCCTATCGACACCTATATCTGAAATGCCTATCGACACCTATATCTGAAATGCCTATCGACACCTATTTTTAAAATGCCTATCGGAAACTACATCTGAAATGCCTATCAGCACCTATATTTGAAATGCCTATCGGCAACCATATCTGGAATGCCTATCGGCACCTATATTTGAAATGCCTATCGGCTTCTATATCTGAAATGCCTATCGGCACCTATTTTTAAAATGCCAATCGGCAACTATATCTGAAATGCCTATCGGCACCTATATCTGAAATGCCTATCGACACCTATATCTGAAATGCCTATCGACACCTATATCTGAAATGCCTATCGACACCTATATCTGAAATGCCTATCGACACCTATATCTGAAATGCCTATGGACACCTATATCTGAAATGCCTATCGACACCTATATCTGAAATGCCTATCGACACCTATATCTGAAATGCCTATCGACACCTATTTTTGAATTGCCTATCGGAAACTACATCTGAAATGCCTATCAGCACCTATATTTGAAATGCCTATCGGCAACCATATCTGGAATTCCTATCGGCACCTATATTTGGAATGCCTATCGGCTTCTATATCTGAAATGCCTATCGGCACCTATTTTTAAAATGCCAATCGGCAACTATATCTGAAATGCCTATCGGCACCTATATCTGAAATGCCTATCGACACCTATAACTGAAATGCCTATCGACACCTATATCTGAAATGCCTATCGACACCTATATCTGAAATGCCTATCGACACCTATATCTGAAATGCCTATCGACACCTATATCTGAAATGCCTATCGACACCTATATCTGAAATGCCTATCGACACCTATTTTTGAAATGCCTATCGGAAACTACATCTGAAATGCCTATCAGCACCTATATTTGAAATGCCTATCGGCAACCATATCTGGAATGCCTATCGGCACCTATATTTGAAATGCCTATCGGCTTCTATATCTGAAATGCCTATCGGCACCTATTTTTAAAATGCCAATCGGCAACTATATCTGAAATGCCTATCGGCACCTATATCTGAAATGCCTATCGACACCTATATCTGAAATGCCTATCGACACCTATATCTGAAATGCCTATCGACACCTATATCTGAAATGCCTATTGACACCTATATCTGAAATGCCTATCGACACCTATATCTGAAATGCCTATCGACACCTATATCTGAAATGCCTATCGACACCTATATCTGAAATGCCTATCGACACCTATTTTTGAAATGCCTATCAAAAACTACATCTGAAATGCCTATCAGCACCTATATTTGAAATGCCTATCGGCAACCATATCTGGAATGCCTATCGGCACCTATATTTGAAATGCCTATCGGCTTCTATATCTGAAATGCCTATCGGCACCTATTTTTAAAATGCCAATCGGCAACTATATCTGAAATGCCTATCGGCACCTATATCTGAAATGCCTATCGACACCTATATCTGAAATGCCTATCGACACCTATATCCGAAATGCCTATCGACACCTATATCTGAAATGCCTATCGACACCTATATCTGAAATGCCTATCGACACCTATATCTGAAATGCATATCGACACCTATATCTGAAATGCCTATCGACACCTATATCTGAAATGCCTATCGACACCTATATCTGAGATGCCTATCGACACCTATTTTTGAAATGCCTATCGGAAACTACATCTGAAATGACTATCAGCACCTATATTTGAAATGCCTATCGGCAACCATATCTGGAATGCCTATCGGCACCTATATTTGAAATGCCTATCGGCTTCTATATCTGAAATGCCTATCTAAACCTATTTTTAAAATGCCAATCGGCAACTATATCTGAAATGCCTATCGGCACCTATATCTGAAATGCCTATCGACACCTATATCTGAAATGCCTATCGACACCAATATCTGAAATGCCTATCGACACCTATATCTGAAATGCCTATCGACACCTATATCTGAAATGCCTATCGACACCTATATCTGAAATGCCTATCGACACCTATATCTGAAATGTCTATCGACACCTATATCTGAAATGCCTATCGACACCTATTTTTGAAATGCCTATCGGAGACTACGTCTGAAATGCCTATCAGCACCTATATTTGAAATGCCTATCGGTAACCATATCTGGAATGCCTATCGGCACCTATATTTGAAATGCCTATCGGCTTCTATATCTGAAATGCCTATCGGCACCTATTTTTAAAATGCCAATCGGCAACTATATCTGAAATGCCTATCGGCACCTATATCTGAAATGCCTATCGACACCTATATCTGAAATGCCTATCGACACCTATATCTGAAATGCCTATCGACACCTACATCTGAAATGCCTATCGACACCTATATCTGAAATGCCTATCGACACCTATATCTAAAATGCCTATCGACACCTATATCTGAAATGCCTATCGACACCTATATCTGAAATGCCTATCGACACCTATATCTGAAATGCCTATCGACACCTATTTTATAAATGCCTATCGGAAACTACATCTGGAATGCCTATCAGCACCTATATTTGAAATGCCTATCGGCAACCATATCTGGAATGCCTATCGGCACCGATATTTGAAATGCCTATCGGCTTCTATATCTGAAATGCCTATCGGCACCTATTTTTAAAATGCCAATCGGCAACTATATCTGAAATGCCTATCGGCACCTATATCTGAAATGCCTATCGACACCTATATCTGAAATGCCTATCGACACCTATATCTGAAATGCCTATCGACACCTATATCTGAAATGCCTATCGACACCTATATCTGAAATGCCTATCGACACCTATATCTGAAATGCCTATCGACACCTATATCTGAAATGCCTATCGACACCTATATCTGAAATGCCTATCGACACCTATTTTTGAAATGCCTATCGGAGACTACATCTGAAATGCCTATCAGCACCTATATTTGAAATGCCTATCGGCAACCATATCTGGAATGCCTATCGGCACCTATATTTGAAATGCCTATCGGCTTCTATATCTGAAATGCCTATCGGCACCTATTTTTAAAATGCCAATCGGCAACTATATCTGAAATGCCTATCGGCACCTATATCTGAAATGCCAATCGACACCTATACCTGAAATGCCTATCGACACCTATATCTGAAATGCCTATCGACACCTACATCTGAAATGCCTATCGACACCTATATCTGAAATGCCTATCGACACCTATATCTGAAATGCCTATCGACACCTATATCTGAAATGCCTATCGACACCTATATCTGAAATGCCTATCGACACCTATATCTGAAATGCCTATCGACACCTATTTTATAAATGCCTATCGGAAACTACATCTGGAATGCCTATCAGCACCTATATTTGAAATGCCTATCGGCAACCACATCTGGAATGCCTATCGGCACCGATATTTGAAATGCCTATCGGCTTCTATATCTGAAATGCCTATCGGCACCTATTTTTAAAATGCCAATCGGCAACTATATCTGAAATGCCTATCGGCACCTATATCTGAAATGCCTATCGACACCTATATCTGAAATGCCTATCGACACCTATATCTGAAATGCCTATCGACACCTATATCTGAAATGCCTATCGACACCTATATCTGAAATGCCTATCGACACCTATATCTGAAATGCCTATCGACACCTATATCTGAAATGCCTATCGACACCTATATCTGAAATGCCTATCGACACCTATATCTGAAATGCCTATCGACACCTATTTTTGAAATGCCTATCGGAAACTACATCTGAAATGCCTATCAGCACCTATATTTGAAATGCCTATCGGCAACCATATCTGGAATGCCTATCGGCACCTATATTTGAAATGCCTATCGGCTTCTATATCTGAAATGCCTATCGGCACCTATTTTTAAAATGCCAATCGGCAACTATATCTGAAATGCCTATCGGCACCTATATCTGAAATGCCTATCGACACCTATATCTGAAATGCCTATCGACACCTATATCTGAAATGCCTATCGACACCTATATCTGAAATGCCTATCGACACCTATATCTGAAATGCCTATCGACACCTATATCTGAAATGCTATCGACACCTATATCTGAAATGCCTATCGACACCTATATCTGAAATGCCTATCGACACCTATTTTTGAAATGCCTATCGGAAACTACATCTGAAATGCCTATCAGCACCTATATTTGAAATGCCTATCGGCAACCATATCTGGAATGCCTATCGGCACCTATATTTTGAAATGCCTATCGGCTTCTATATCTGAAATGCCTATCGGCACCTATTTTTAAAATGCCAATCGGCAACTATATCTAAAATGCCTATCGACACCTATATCTGAAATGCCTATCGACACCTATATCTGAAATGCCTATCGACACCTATATCTGAAATGCCTATCGACCCTTATATCTGAAATGCCTATCGACACCTATTTTTGAAATGCCTATCGGAAACTACATCTGAAATGCCTATCAGCACCTATATTTGAAATGCCTATCGGCAACCATATCTGGAATGCCTATCGGCACCTATATTTGAAATGCCTATCGGCTTCTATATCTGAAATGCCTATCGGCACCTATTTTTAAAATGCCAATCGGCAACTATATCTGAAATGCCTATCGGCACCTAAATCTGAAATGCCTATCGACACCTATATCTGAAATGCCTATCGACACCTATATCTGAAATGCCTATCGACACCTATATCTGAAATGCCTATCGACACCTATATCTGAAATGCCTATCGACACCTATATCTGAAATGCCTATCGACACCTATATCTGAAATGCCTATCGACACCTATATCTGAAATGCCTATCGACACCTATTTTTGAAATGCCTATCGGAAACTACATCTGAAATGCCTATCAGCACCTATATTTGAAATGCCTATCGGAAACCATATCTGGAATTCCTATCGGCACCTATATTTGGAATGCCTATCGGCTTCTATATCTGAAATGCCTATCGGCACCTATTTTTAAAATGCCAATCGGCAACTATATCTGAAATGCCTATCGGCACCTATATCTGAAATGCCTATCGACACCTATAACTGAAATGCCTATCGACACTGATATCTGAAATGCCTATCGACACCTATATCTGAAATGCCTATCGACACCTATATCTGAAATGCCTATCGACACCTATATCTGAAATGCCTATCGACACCTATATCTGAAATGCCTATCGACACCTATTTTTGAAATGCCTATCGGAAACTACATCTGAAATGCCTATCAGCACCTATATTTGAAATGCCTATCGGCAACCATATCTGGAATGCCTATCGGCACCTATATTTGAAATGCCTATCGGCTTCTATATCTGAAATGCCTATCGGCACCTATTTTTAAAATGGCAATCGGCAACCATATCTGAAATGCCTATCGGCACCTATATCTGAAATGCCTATCGACACCTATATCTGAAATGCCTATCGACACCTATATCTGAAATGCCTATCGACACCTATATCTGAAATGCCTATTGACACCTATATCTGAAATGCCTATCGACACCTATATCTGAAATGCCTATCGACACCTATATCTGAAATGCCTATCGACACCTATATCTGAAATGCCTATCGACACCTATTTTTGAAATGCCTATCAAAAACTACATCTGAAATGCCTATCAGCACCTATATTTGAAATGCCTATCGGCAACCATATCTGGAATGCCTATCGGCACCTATATTTGAAATGCCTATCGGCTTCTATATCTGAAATGCCTATCGGCACCTATTTTTAAAATGCCAATCGGCAACTATATCTGAAATGCCTATCGGCACCTATATCTGAAATGCCTATCGACACCTATATCTGAAATGCCTATCGACACCTATATCCGAAATGCCTATCGACACCTATATCTGAAATGCCTATCGACACCTATATCTGAAATGCCTATCGACACCTATATCTGAAATGCATATCGACACCTATATCTGAAATGCCTATCGACACCTATATCTGAAATGCCTATCGACACCTATATCTGAGATGCCTATCGACACCTATTTTTGAAATGCCTATCGGAAACTACATCTGAAATGACTATCAGCACCTATATTTGAAATTCCTATCGGCAACCATATCTGGAATGCCTATCGGCACCTATATTTGAAATGCCTATCGGCTTCTATATTTGAAATGCCTATCTAAACCTATTTTTAAAATGCCAATCGGCAACTATATCTGAAATGCCTATCGGCACCTATATCTGAAATGCCTATCGACACCTATATCTGAAATGCCTATCGACACCAATATCTGAAATGCCTATCGACACCTATATCTGAAATGCCTATCGACACCTATATCTGAAATGCCTATCGACACCTATATCTGAAATGCCTATCGACACCTATATCTGAAATGTCTATCGACACCTATATCTGAAATGCCTATCGACACCTATTTTTGAAATGCCTATCGGAGACTACATCTGAAATGCCTATCAGCACCTATATTTGAAATGCCTATCGGTAACCATATCTGGAATGCCTATCGGCACCTATATTTGAAATGCCTATCGGCTTCTATATCTGAAATGCCTATCGGCACCTATTTTTAAAATGCCAATCGGCAACTATATCTGAAATGCCTATCGGCACCTATATCTGAAATGCCTATCGACACCTATATCTGAAATGCCTATCGACACCTATATCTGAAATGCCTATCGACACCTACATCTAAAATGCCTATCGACACCTATATCTGAAATGCCTATCGACACCTATATCTGAAATGCCTATCGACACCTATATCTGAAATGCCTATCGACACCTATATCTGAAATGCCTATCGACACCTATATCTGAAATGCCTATCGACACCTATTTTATAAATGCCTATCGGAAACTACATCTGGAATGCCTATCAGCACCTATATTTGAAATGCCTATCGGCAACCATATCTAGAATGCCTATCGGCACCGATATTTGAAATGCCTATCGGCTTCTATATCTGAAATGCCTATCGGCACCTATTTTTAAAATGCCAATCGGCAACTATATCTGAAATGCCTATCGGCACCTATATCTGAAATGCCTATCGACACCTATATCTGAAATGCCTATCGACACCTATATCTGAAATGCCTATCGACACCTATATCTGAAATGCCTATCGACACCTATATCTGAAATGCCTATCGACACCTATATCTGAAATGCCTATCGACACCTATATCTGAAATGCCTATCGACACCTATATCTGAAATGCCTATCGACACCTATTTTTGAAATGCCTATCGGAGACTACATCTGAAATGCCTATCAGCACCTATATTTGAAATGCCTATCGGCAACCATATCTGGAATGCCTATCGGCACCTATATTTGAAATGCCTATCGGCTTCTATATCTGAAATGCCTATCGGCACCTATTTTTAAAATGCCAATCGGCAACTATATCTGAAATGCCTATCGGCACCTATATCTGAAATGCCAATCGACACCTATACCTGAAATGCCTATCGACACCTATATCTGAAATGCCTATCGACACCTACATCTGAAATGCCTATCGACACCTATATCTGAAATGCCTATCGACACCTATATCTGAAATGCCTATCGACACCTATATCTGAAATGCCTATCGACACCTATATCTGAAATGCCTATCGACACCTATATCTAAAATGCCTATCGACACCTATTTTATAAATGCCTATCGGAAACTACATCTGGAATGCCTATCAGCACCTATATTTGAAATGCCTATCGGCAACCACATCTGGAATGCCTATCGGCACCGATATTTGAAATGCCTATCGGCTTCTATATCTGAAATGCCTATCGGCACCTATTTTTAAAATGCCAATCGGCAACTATATCTGAAATGCCTATCGGCACCTATATCTGAAATGCCTATCGACACCTATATCTGAAATGCCTATCGACACCTATATCTGAAATGCCTATCGACACCTATATCTGAAATGCCTATCGACACCTATATCTGAAATGCCTATCGACACCTATATCTGAAATGCCTATCGACACCTATATCTGAAATGCCTATCGACACCTATATCTGAAATGCCTATCGACACCTATATCTGAAATGCCTATCGACACCTATTTTTGAAATGCCTATCGGAAACTACATCTGAAATGCCTATCAGCACCTATATTTGAAATGCCTATCGGCAACCATATCTGGAATGCCTATCGGCACCTATATTTGAAATGCCTATCGGCTTCTATATCTGAAATGCCTATCGGCACCTATTTTTAAAATGCCAATCGGCAACTATATCTGAAATGCCTATCGGCACCTATATCTGAAATGCCTATCGACACCTATATCTGAAATGCCTATCGACACCTATATCTGAAATGCCTATCGACACCTATATCTGAAATGCCTATCGACACCTATATCTGAAATGCCTATCGACACCTATATCTGAAATGCCTATCGACACCTATATCTGAAATGCCTATCGACACCTATATCTGAAATGCCTATCGACACCTATTTTTGAAATGCCTATCGGAAACTACATCTGAAATGCCTATCAGCACCTATATTTGAAATGCCTATCGGCAACCATATCTGGAATGCCTATCGGCACCTATATTTGAAATGCCTATCGGCTTCTATATCTGAAATGCCTATCGGCACCTATTTTTAAAATGCCAATCGGCAACTATATCTAAAATGCCTATCGACACCTATATCTGAAATGCCTATCGACACCTATATCTGAAATGCCTATCGACACCTATATCTGAAATGCCTATCGACACCTATATCTGAAATGCCTATCGACACCTATTTTTGAAATGCCTATCGGAAACTACATCTGAAATGCCTATCAGCACCTATATTTGAAATGCCTATCGGCAACCATATCTGGAATGCCTATCGGCACCTATATTTGAAATGCCTATCGGCTTCTATATCTGAAATGCCTATCGGCACCTATTTTTAAAATGCCAATCGGCAACTATATCTGAAATGCCTATCGGCACCTATATCTGAAATGCCTATCGACACCTATATCTGAAATGCCTATCGACACCTATATCTGAAATGCCTATCGACACCTATATCTGAAATGCCTATCGACACCTATATCTGAAATGCCTATCGACACCTATATCTGAAATGCCTATCGACACCTATATCTGAAATGCCTATCGACACCTATATCTGAAATGCCTATCGACACCTATTTTTGAAATGCCTATCGGAAACTACATCTGAAATGCCTATCAGCACCTATATTTGAAATGCCTATCGGCAACCATATCTGGAATGCCTATCGGCACCTATATTTGAAATGCCTATCGGCTTCTATATCTGAAATGCCTATCGGCACCTATTTTTAACATGCCAATCGGCAACTATATCTGAAATGCCTATCGGCACCTATATCTGAAATGCCTATCGACACCTATATCTGAAATGCCTATCGACACCTATATCTGAAATGCCTATCGACACCTATTTTTGAAATGCCTATCGGAAACTACATCTGAAATGCCTATCAGCACCTATATTTGAAATGCCTATCGGCAACCATATCTGGAATGCCTATCGGCACCTATATTTGAAATGCCTATCGGCTTCTATATCTGAAATGCCTATCGGCACCTATTTTTAAAATGCCAATCGGCAACTATATCTGAAATGCCTATCGGCACCTATATCTGAAATGCCTATCAGCACCTATATTTGAAATGCCTATCGGCAACCATATCTGGAATGCCTATCGGCACCTATATTTGAAATGCCTATCGGCTTCTATATCAGAAATGCCTATCGGCACCTATTTTTAAAATGCCAATCGGCAACTATATCTGAAATGCCTATCGGCACCTATATCTGAAATGCCTATCGACACCTATATCTGAAATGCCTATCGACACCTATATCTGAAATGCCTATCGACACCTATATCTGAAATGCCTATCGACACCTATATCTGAAATGCCTATGGACACCTATATCTGAAATGCCTATCGACACCTATATCTGAAATGCCCATCGACACCTATATCTGAAATGCCTATCGACACCTATTTTTGAATTGCCTATCGGAAACTACATCTGAAATGCCTATCAGCACCTATATTTGAAATGCCTATCGGCAACCATATCTGGAATTCCTATCGGCACCTATATTTGGAATGCCTGTCGGCTTCTATATCTGAAATGCCTATCGGCACCTATTTTTAAAATGCCAATCGGCAACTATATCTGAAATGCCTATCGGCACCTATATCTGAAATGCCTATCGACACCTATAACTGAAATGCCTATCGACACCTATATCTGAAATGCCTATCGACACCTATATCTGAAATGCCTATCGACACCTATATCTGAAATGCCTATCGATACCTATATCTGAAAGGCCTATCGACACCTATATCTTAAATGCCTATCGACACCTATTTTTGAAATGCCTATCGGAAACTACATCTGAAATGCCTATCAGCACCTATATTTGAAATGCCTATCGGCAACCATATCTGGAATGCCTATCGGCACCTATATCTGAAATGCCTATCGACACCTATATCTGAAATGCCTATCGACACCTATATCTGAAATGCCTATCGACACCTATATCTGAAATGCCTATCGACACCTATATCTGAAATGCCTATCGACACCTATATCTTAAATGCCTATCGACACCTATATCTGAAATGCCTATCGACACCTATATCTGAAATGCCTATCGACACCTATATCTGAAATGCCTATCGACACCTATATCTGAAATGCCTATCGACACCTATTTTTGAAATGCCTATCGGAAACTACATCTGAAATGCCTATCAGCACCTATATTTGAAATGCCTATCGGCAACCATATCTGGAATGCCTCTCGGCACCTATATTTGAAATGCCTATCGGCTTCTATATCTGAAATGCCTATCGGCACCTATTTTTAAAATGCCAATCGGCAACTATATCTGAAATGCCTATCGGCACCTATATCTGAAATGCCTATCGACACCTATATCTGAAATGCCTATCGACACCTATATCTGAAATGCCTACCGACACCTATATCTGAAATGCCTATCGACACCTATATCTGAAATGCCTATCGACACCTATATCTGAAATGCCTATCGACACCTATATCTGAAATGCCTATCGACACCTATATCTGAAATGCCTATCGACACCTATTTTTGAAATGCCTATCGGAAACTACATCTGAAATGCCTATCAGCACCTATATTTGAAATGCCTATCGGCAACCATATCTGGAATGCCTATCGGCACCTATATTTGAAATGCCTATCGGCTTCTATATCTGAAATGCCTATCGGCACCTATTTTTAAAATGCCAATCGGCAACTATATCTGAAATGCCTATCGGCACCGATATCTGAAATGCCTATCGACACCTATATCTGAAATGCCTATCGACACCTATATCTGAAATGCCTATCGACACCTATATCTGAAATGCCTATCGACACCTATATCTGAAATGCCTATGGACACCTATATCTGAAATGCCTATCGACACCTATATCTGAAATGCCTATCGACACCTATATCTGAAATGCCTATCGACACCTATTTTTGAATTGCCTATCGGAAACTACATCTGAAATGCCTATCAGCACCTATATTTGAAATGCCTATCGGCAACCATATCTGGAATTCCTATCGGCACCTATATTTGGAATGCCTATCGGCTTCTATATCTGAAATGCCTATCGGCACCTATTTTTAAAATGCCAATCGGCAACTATATCTGAAATGCCTATCGGCACCTATATCTGAAATGCCTATCGACACCTATAACTGAAATGCCTATCGACACCTATATCTGAAATGCCTATCGACACCTATATCTGAAATGCCTATCGACACCTATATCTGAAATGCCTATCGACACCTATATCTGAAATGCCTATCGACACCTATTTTTGAAATGCCTATCGGAAACTACATCTGAAATGCCTATCAGCACCTATATTTGAAATGCCTATCGGCAACCATATCTGGAATGCCTATCGGCACCTATATTTGAAATGCCTATCGGCTTCTATATCTGAAATGCCTATCGGCACCTATTTTTAAAATGCCAATCGGCAACTATATCTGAAATGCCTATCGGCACCTATATCTGAAATGCCTATCGACACCTATATCTGAAATGCCTATCGACACCTATATCTGAAATGCCTATCGACACCTATATCTGAAATGCCTATTGACACCTATATCTGAAATGCCTATCGACACCTATATCTGAAATGCCTATCGACACCTATTTTTGAAATGCCTATCAAAAACTACATCTGAAATGCCTATCAGCACCTATATTTGAAATGCCTATCGGCAACCATATCTGGAATGCCTATCGGCACCTATATTTGAAATGCCTATCGGCTTCTATATCTGAAATGCCTATCGGCACCTATTTTTAAAATGCCAATCGGCAACTATATCTGAAATGCCTATCGGCACCTATATCTGAAATGCCTATCGACACCTATATCTGAAATGCCTATCGACACCTATATCCGAAATGCCTATCGACACCTATATCTGAAATGCCTATCGACACCTATATCTGAAATGCCTATCGACACCTATATCTGAAATGCATATCGACACCTATATCTGAAATGCCTATCGACACCTATATCTGAAATGCCTATCGACACCTATATCTGAGATGCCTATCGACACCTATTTTTGAAATGCCTATCGGAAACTACATCTGAAATGACTATCAGCACCTATATTTGAAATGCCTATCGGCAACCATATCTGGAATGCCTATCGGCACCTATATTTGAAATGCCTATCGGCTTCTATATCTGAAATGCCTATCTAAACCTATTTTTAAAATGCCAATCGGCAACTATATCTGAAATGCCTATCGGCACCTATATCTGAAATGCCTATCGACACCTATATCTGAAATGCCTATCGACACCAATATCTGAAATGCCTATCGACACCTATATCTGAAATACCTATCGACACCTATATCTGAAATGCCTATCGACACCTATATCTGAAATGCCTATCGACACCTATATCTGAAATGTCTATCGACACCTATATCTGAAATGCCTATCGACACCTATTTTTGAAATGCCTATCGGAGACTACATCTGAAATGCCTATCAGCACCTATATTTGAAATGCCTATCGGTAACCATATCTGGAATGCCTATCGGCACCTATATTTGAAATGCCTATCGGCTTCTATATCTGAAATGCCTATCGGCACCTATTTTTAAAATGCCAATCGGCAACTATATCTGAAATGCCTATCGGCACCTATATCTGAAATGCCTATCGACACCTATATCTGATGTGCCTATCGACACCTATATCTGAAATGCCTATCGACACCTATATCTGAAATGCCTATCGACACCTATATCTGAAATGCCTATCGACACCTATTTTATAAATGCCTATCGGAAACTACATCTGGAATGCCTATCAGCACCGATATTTGAAATGCCTATCGGCTTCTATATCTGAAATGCCTATCGGCACCTATTTTTAAAATGCCAATCGGCAACCATATCTGAAATGCCTATCGGCACCTATATCTGAAATGCCTATCGACACCTATATCTGAAATGCCTATCGACACCTATATCTGAAATGCCTATCGACACCTATATCTGAAATGCCTATCGACACCTATATCTGAAATGCCTATCGACACCTATATCTGAAATGCCTATCGACACCTATATCTGAAATGCCTATCGACACCTATATCTGAAATGCCTATCGACACCTATTTTTGAAATGCCTATCGGAGACTACATCTGAAATGCCTATCAGCACCTATATTTGAAATGCCTATCGGCAACCATATCTGGAATGCCTATCGGCACCTATATTTGAAATGCCTATCGGCTTCTATATCTGAAATGCCTATCGGCACCTATTTTTAAAATGCCAATCGGCAACTATATCCTAAATTCCTATCGGCACCTATATCTGAAATGCCTATCGACACCTATATCTGAAATGCCTATCGACACCTATATCTGAAATGCCTATCGACACCTATATCTGAAATGCCTATCGACACCTATATCTGAAATGCCTATCGACACCTATATCTGAAATGCCTATCGACACCTATATCTGAAATGCCTATCGACACCTATATCTGAAATGCCTATCGACACCTATTTTTGAAATGCCTATCGGAAACTACATCTGAAATGCCTATCAGCACCTATATTTGAAATGCCAATCGGCAACCATATCTGGAATGCCTATCGGCACCTATATTTGAAATGCCTATCGGCTTCTATATCAGAAATGCCTATCGGCACCTATTTTTAAAATGCCAATCGGCAACTATATCTGAAATGCCTATCGGCACCTATATCTGAAATGCCTATCGACACCTATATCTGAAATGCCTATCGACACCTATATCTGAAATGCCTATCGACACCTATATCTGAAATGCCTATCGACACCTATATCTGAAATGCCTATGGACACCTATATCTGAAATGCCTATCGACACCTATATCTGAAATGCCCATCGACACCTATATCTGAAATGCCTATCGACACCTATTTTTGAATTGCCTATCGGAAACTACATCTGAAATGCCTATCAGCACCTATATTTGAAATGCCTATCGGCAACCATATCTGGAATTCCTATCGGCACCTATATTTGGAATGCCTGTCGGCTTCTATATCTGAAATGCCTATCGGCACCTATTTTTAAAATGCCAATCGGCAACTATATCTGAAATGCCTATCGGCACCTATATCTGAAATGCCTATCGACACCTATAACTGAAATGCCTATCGACACCTATATCTGAAATGCCTATCGACACCTATATCTGAAATGCCTATCGACACCTATATCTGAAATGCCTATCGATACCTATATCTGAAAGGCCTATCGACACCTATATCTGAAATGCCTATCGACACCTATTTTTGAAATGCCTATCGGAAACTACATCTGAAATGCCTATCAGCACCTATATTTGAAATGCCTATCGGCAACCATATCTGGAATGCCTATCGGCACCTATATCTGAAATGCCTATCGACACCTATATCTGAAATGCCTATCGACACCTATATCTGAAATGCCTATCGACACCTATATCTGAAATGCCTATCGACACCTATATCTGAAATGCCTATCGACACCTATATCTGAAATGCCTATCGACACCTATTTTTGAATTGCCTATCGGAAACTACATCTTAAATGCCTATCAGCACCTATATTTGAAATGCCTATCGGCAACCATATCTGGAATTCCTATCGGCACCTATATTTGGAATGCCTATCGGCTTCTATATCTGAAATGCCTATCGGCACCTATTTTTAAAATGCCAATCGGCAACTATATCTGAAATGCCTATCGGCACCTATATCTGAAATGCCTATCGACACCTATAACTGAAATGCCTATCGACACCTATATCTGAAATGCCTATCGACACCTATATCTGAAATGCCTATCGACACCTATATCTGAAATGCCTATCGACACCTATATCTGAAATGCCTATCGACACCTATATCTGAAATGCCTATCGACACCTATTTTTGAAATGCCTATCGGAAACTACATCTGAAATGCCTATCAGCACCTATATTTGAAATGCCTATCGGCAACCATATCTGGAATGCCTATCGGCACCTATATTTGAAATGCCTATCGGCTTCTATATCTGAAATGCCTATCGGCACCTATTTTTAAAATGCCAATCGGCAACTATATCTGAAATGCCTATCGGCACCTATATCTGAAATGCCTATCGACACCTATATCTGAAATGCCTATCGACACCTATATCTGAAATGCCTATCGACACCTATATCTGAAATGCCTATTGACACCTATATCTGAAATGCCTATCGACACCTATATCTGAAATGCCTATCGACACCTATATCTGAAATGCCTATCGACACCTATATCTGAAATGCCTATCGACACCTATTTTTGAAATGCCTATCAAAAACTACATCTGAAATGCCTATCAGCACCTATATTTGAAATGCCTATCGGCAACCATATCTGGAATGCCTATCGGCACCTATATTTGAAATGCCTATCGGCTTCTATATCTGAAATGCCTATCGGCACCTATTTTTAAAATGCCAATCGGCAACTATATCTGAAATGCCTATCGGCACCTATATCTGAAATGCCTATCGACACCTATATCTGAAATGCCTATCGACACCTATATCCGAAATGCCTATCGACACCTATATCTGAAATGCCTATCGACACCTATATCTGAAATGCCTATCGACACCTATATCTGAAATGCATATCGACACCTATATCTGAAATGCCTATCGACACCTATATCTGAAATGCCTATCGACACCTATATCTGAGATGCCTATCGACACCTATTTTTGAAATGCCTATCGGAAACTACATCTGAAATGACTATCAGCACCTATATTTGAAATGCCTATCGGCAACCATATCTGGAATGCCTATCGGCACCTATATTTGAAATGCCTATCGGCTTCTATATCTGAAATGCCTATCTAAACCTATTTTTAAAATGCCAATCGGCAACTATATCTGAAATGCCTATCGGCACCTATATCTGAAATGCCTATCGACACCTATATCTGAAATGCCTATCGACACCAATATCTGAAATGCCTATCGACACCTATATCTGAAATGCCTATCGACACCTATATCTGAAATGACTATCGACACCTATATCTGAAATGCCTATCGACACCTATATCTGAAATGTCTATCGACACCTATATCTGAAATGCCTATCGACACCTATTTTTGAAATGCCTATCGGAGACTACATTTGAAATGCCTATCAGCACCTATATTTGAAATGCCTATCGGTAACCATATCTGGAATGCCTATCGGCACCTATATTTGAAATGCCTATCGGCTTCTATATCTGAAATGCCTATCGGCACCTATTTTTAAAATGCCAATCGGCAACTATATCTGAAATGCCTATCGACACCTATATCTGAAATGCCTATCGACACCTATATCTGAAATGCCTATCGACACCTACATCTGAAATGCCTATCGACACCTATATCTGAAATGCCTATCGACACCTATATCTGAAATGCCTATCGACACCTATATCTGAAATGCCTATCGACACCTATATCTGAAATGCCTATCGACACCTATATCTGAAATGCCTATCGACACCTATTTTATAAATGCCTATCGGAAACTACATCTGGAATGCCTATCAGCACCTATATTTGAAATGCCTATCGGCAACCATATCTGGAATGCCTATCGGCACCGATATTTGAAATGCCTATCGGCTTCTATATCTGAAATGCCTATCGGCACCTATTTTTAAAATGCCAATCGGCAACTATATCTGAAATGCCTATCGGCACCTATATCTGAAATGCCTATCGACACCTATATCTGAAATGCCTATCGACACCTATATCTGAAATGCCTATCGACACCTATATCTGAAATGCCTATCGACACCTATATCTGAAATGCTTATCGACACCTATATCTGAAATGCCTATCGACACCTATATCTGAAATGCCTATCGACACCTATATCTGAAATGCCTATCGACACCTATTTTTGAAATGCCTATCGGAGACTACATCTGAAATGCCTATCAGCACCTATATTTGAAATGCCTATCGGCAACCATATCTGGAATGCCTATCGGCACCTATATTTGAAATGCCTATCGGCTTCTATATCTGAAATGCCTATCGGCACCTATTTTTAAAATGCCAATCGGCAACTATATCTGAAATGCCTATCGGCACCTATATCTGAAATGCCAATCGACACCTATACCTGAAATGCCTATCGACACCTATATCTGAAATGCCTATCGACACCTACATCTGAAATGCCTATCGACACCTATATCTGAAATGCCTATCGACACCTATATCTGAAATGCCTATCGACACCTATATCTGAAATGCCTATCGACACCTATATCTGAAATGCCTATCGACACCTATATCTGAAATGCCTATCGACACCTATTTTATAAATGCCTATCGGAAACTACATCTGGAATGCCTATCAGCACCTATATTTGAAATGCCTATCGGCAACCACATCTGGAATGCCTATCGGCACCGATATTTGAAATGCCTATCGGCTTCTATATCTGAAATGCCTATCGGCACCTATTTTTAAAATGCCAATCGGCAACTATATCTGAAATGCCTATCGGCACCTATATCTGAAATGCCTATCGACACCTATATCTGAAATGCCTATCGACACCTATATCTGAAATGCCTATCGACACCTATATCTGAAATGCCTATCGACACCTATATCTGAAATGCCTATCGACACCTATATCTGAAATGCCTATCGACACCTATATCTGAAATGCCTATCGACACCTATATCTGAAATGCCTATCGACACCTATATCTGAAATGCCTATCGACACCTATTTTTGAAATGCCTATCGGAAACTACATCTGAAATGCCTATCAGCACCTATATTTGAAATGCCTATCGGCAACCATATCTGGAATGCCTATCGGCACCTATATTTGAAATGCCTATCGGCTTCTATATCTGAAATGCCTATCGGCACCTATTTTTAAAATGCCAATCGGCAACTATATCTGAAATGCCTATCGGCACCTATATCTGAAATGCCTATCGACACCTATATCTGAAATGCCTATCGACACCTATATCTGAAATGCCTATCGACACCTATATCTGAAATGCCTATCGACACCTATATCTGAAATGCCTATCGACACCTATATCTGAAATGCCTATCGACACCTATATCTGAAATGCCTATCGACACCTATATCTGAAATGCCTATCGACACCTATTTTTGAAATGCCTATCGGAAACTACATCTGAAATGCCTATCAGCACCTATATTTGAAATGCCTATCGGCAACCATATCTGGAATGCCTATCGGCACCTATATTTGAAATGCCTATCGGCTTCTATATCTGAAATGCCTATCGGCACCTATTTTTAAAATGCCAATCGGCAACTATATCTGAAATACCTATCGGCACCTATATCTGAAATGCCTATCGACACCTATATCTGAAATGCCTATCGACACCTATATCTGAAATGCCTATCGACACCTATATCTGAAATGCCTATCGACACCTATATCTGAAATGCCTATCGACACCTATATCTGAAATGCCTATCGACACCTAAATCTGAAATGCCTATCGACACCTATATCTGAAATGCCTATCGACACCTATTTTTGAAATGCCTATCGGAAACTACATCTGAAATGCCTATCAGCACCTATATTTGAAATGCCTATCGGCAACCATATCTGGAATTCCTATCGGCACCTATATTTGGAATGCCTATCGGCTTCTATATCTGAAATGCCTATCGGCACCTATTTTTAAAATGCCAATCGGCAACTATATCTGAAATGCCTATCGGCACCTATATCTGAAATGCCTATCGACACCTATAACTGAAATGCCTATCGACACCTATATCTGAAATGCCTATCGACACCTATATCTGAAATGCCTATCGACACCTATATCTGAAATGCCTATCGACACCTATATCTGAAATGCCTATCGACACCTATATCTGAAATGCCTATCGACACCTATTTTTGAAATGCCTATCGGAAACTACATCTGAAATGCCTATCAGCACCTATATTTGAAATGCCTATCGGCAACCATATCTGGAATGCCTATCGGCACCTATATTTGAAATGCCTATCGGCTTCTATATCTGAAATGCCTATCGGCACCTATTTTTAAAATGGCAATCGGCAACCATATCTGAAATGCCTATCGGCACCTATATCTGAAATGCCTATCGACACCTATATCTGAAATGCCTATCGACACCTTTATCTGAAATGCCTATCGACACCTATATATGAAATGCCTATTGACACCTATATCTGAAATGCCTATCGACACCTATATCTGAAATGCCTATCGACACCTATATCTGAAATGCCTATCGACACCTATATCTGAAATGCCTATCAACACCTATTTTTGAAATGCCTATCAAAAACTACATCTGAAATGCCTATCAGCACCTATATTTGAAATGCCTATCGGCAACCATATCTGGAATGCCTATCGGCACCTATATTTGAAATGCCTATCGGCACCTATATCTGAAATGCCTATCGGCACCTATATCTGAAATGCCTATCGACACCTATATCTGAAATGCCTATCGACACCTATATCTGAAATGCTTATCGACACCTATATCTGAAATGCCTATGGACACCTATATCTGAAATGCCTATCGACACCTATATCTGAAATGCCTATCGACACCTATTTTTGAAATGACTATCGGAAACTACATCTGAAATGCCTATCAGCACCTATATTTGAAATGCCTATCGGCAACCATATCTGGGATGCCTATCGGCACCTATATTTGAAATGCCTATCGGCTTCTATATCTGAAATGCCTATCGGCACCTATTTTTAAAATGCCAATCGGCAACCATATCTGAAATGCCTATCGGCACCTATATCTGAAATGCCTATCGGAAACTACATCTGAAATGCCTATCAGCACCTATATTTGAAATGCCTATCAGCAACCATATCTGGAATGCCTATCGGAACCTATATTTGAAATGCCTATCGGCTTCTATATCTGAAATGCCTATCGGCACCTATTTTTAAAATGCCAATCGGCAACTATATCTGAAATGCCTATCGGCACCTATATCTGAAATGCCTATCGACACCTATATCTGAAATGCCTATCGACACCTATATCTGAAATGCCTATCGACACCTATATCTGAAATGCCTATCGACACCTATATCTGAAATGCCTATGGACACCTATATCTGAAATGCCTATCGACACCTATATCTGAAATGCCTATCGACACCTATATCTGAAATGCCTATCGACACCTATTTTTGAAATGCCTATCGGAAACTACATCTGAAATGCCTATCAGCACCTATATTTGAAATGCCTATCGGCAACCATATCTGGAATTCCTATCGGCACCTATATTTGGAATGCCTATCGGCTTCTATATCTGAAATGCCTATCGGCACCTATTTTTAAAATGCCAATCGGCAACTATATCTGAAATGCCTATCGGCACCTATATCTGAAATGCCTATCGACACCTATATCTGAAATGCCTATCGACACCTATATCTGAAATGCCTATCGACACCTATATCTGAAATGCCTATCGACACCTATATCTGAAATGCCTATCGACACCTATATCTGAAATGCCTGTCGACACCTATATCTGAAATGCCTATCGACACCTATATCTGAAATGCCTATCGACACCTATTTTTGAAATGCCTATCGGAAACTACATCTGAAATGCCTATCAGCACCTATATTTGAAATGCCTATCGGCAACCATATCTGGAATGCCTATCGGCACCTATATTTGAAATGCCTATCGGCTTCTATATCTGAAATGCTTATCAGCACCTATTTTTAAAATGCCAATCGGCAACTATATCTGAAATGCCTATCGGCACCTATATCTGAAATGCCTATCGACACCTATATCTGAAATGCCTATCGACACCTATATTTGAAATGCCTATCGACACCTATATCTGAAATGCCTATCGACACCTATATCTGAAATGCCTATCGACACCTATATCTGAAATGCCTATCGACACCTATATCTGAAATGCCTATCGACACCTATATCTGAAATGCCTATCGACACCTATATCTGAAATGCCTATCGACACCTATTTTTGAAATGCCTATCGGGAACTACATCTGAAATGCCTATCAGCACCTATATTTGAAATGCCTATCGGCAACCATATCTGGAATGCCTATCGGCACCTATATTTGAAATGCCTATCGGCTTCTATATCTGAAATGCCTATCGGCACCTATTTTTAAAATGCCAATCGGCAACTATATCTGAAATGCCTATCGGCACCTATATCTGAAATGCCTATCGACACCTATATCTGAAATGCCTATCGACACCTATATCTGAAATGCCTATCGACACCTATATCTGAAATGCCTATCGACACCTATATCTGAAATGCCTATGGACACCTATATCTGAAATGCCTATCGACACCTATATCTGAAATGCCTATCGACACCTATATCTGAAATGCCTATCGACACCTATTTTTGAAATGCCTATCGGAAACTACATCTGAAATGCCTATCAGCACCTATATTTGAAATGCCTATCGGCAACCATATCTGGAATTCCTATCGGCACCTATATTTGGAATGCCTATCGGCTTCTATATCTGAAATGCCTATCGGCACCTATTTTTAAAATGCCAATCGGCAACTATATCTGAAATGCCTATCGGCACCTATATCTGAAATGCCTATCGACACCTATATCTGAAATGCCTATCGACACCTATATCTGAAATGCCTATCGACACCTATATCTGAAATGCCTATCGACACCTATATCTGAAATGCCTATCGACACCTATATCTGAAATGCCTGTCGACACCTATATCTGAAATGCCTATCGACACCTATATCTGAAATGCCTATCGACACCTATTTTTGAAATGCCTATCGGAAACTACATCTGAAATGCCTATCAGCACCTATATTTGAAATGCCTATCGGCAACCATATCTGGAATGCCTATCGGCACCTATATTTGAAATGCCTATCGGCTTCTATATCTGAAATGCTTATCAGCACCTATTTTTAAAATGCCAATCGGCAACTATATCTGAAATGCCTATCGGCACCTATATCTGAAATGCCTATCGACACCTATATCTGAAATGCCTATCGACACCTATATTTGAAATGCCTATCGACACCTATATCTGAAATGCCTATCGACACCTATATCTGAAATGCCTATCGACACCTATATCTGAAATGCCTATCGACACCTATATCTGAAATGCCTATCGACACCTATATCTGAAATGCCTATCGACACCTATATCTGAAATGCCTATCGACACCTATTTTTGAAATGCCTATCGGGAACTACATCTGAAATGCCTATCAGCACCTATATTTGAAATGCCTATCGGCAACCATATCTGGAATGCCTATCGGCACCTATATTTGAAATGCCTATCGGCTTCTATATCTGAAATGCCTATCGGCACCTATTTTTAAAATGCCAATCGGCAACTATATCTGAAATGCCTATCGGCACCTATATCTGAAATGCCTATCGACACCTATATCTGAAATGCCTATCGACACCTATATCTGAAATGCCTATCGACACCTATATCTGAAATGCCTATCGACACCTATATCTGAAATGCCTATCGACACCTATATCTGAAATGCCTATCGACACCTATATCTGAAATGCCTATCGACACCTATATCTGAAATGCCTATCGACACCTATTTTTGAAATGCCTATCGGAAACTACATCTGAAATGCCTATCAGCACCTATATTTGAAATGCCTATCGGCAACCATATCTGCAATGCCTATCGGCACCTATATTTGAAATGCCTATCGGCTTCTATATCTGAAATGCCTATCGGCACCTATTTTTAAAATGCCAATCGGCAACTATATCTGAAATGCCTATCGGCACCTATATCTGAAATGCCTATCGACACCTATATCTGAAATGCCTATCGACACCTATATCTGAAATGCCTATCTACACCTATATCTGAAATGCCTATCGACACCTATATCTGAAATGCCTATCGACACCTATATCTGAAATGCCTATCGACACCTATATCTGAAATGCCTATCGACACCAATATCTGAAATGCCTATCGACACCTATTTTTGAAATGCCTATCGGAAACTACATCTGAAATGCCTATCAGCACCTATATTTGAAATGCCTATCGGCAACCATATCTGGAATGCCTATCGGCACCTATATTTGAAATGCCTATCGGCTTCTATATCTGAAATGCCTATCGGCACCTATTTTTAAAATGCCAATCGGCAACTATATCTGAAATGCCTATCGGCACCTATATCTGAAATGCCTATCGACACCTATATCTGAAATGCCTATCGACACCTATATCTGAAATGCCTATCGACACCTATATCTGAAATGCCTATTGACACCTATATCTGAAATGCCTATCGACACCTATATCTGAAATGCCTATCGACACCTATATCTGAAATGCCTATCGACACCTATATCTGAAATGCCTATCGACACCTATTTTTGAAATGCCTATCGGAAACTACATCTGAAATGCCTATCAGCACCTATATTTGAAATGCCTATCGGCAACCATATCTGGAATGCCTATCGGCACCTATATTTGAAATGCCTATCGGCTTCTATATCTGAAATGCCTATCTAAACCTATTTTTAAAATGCCAATCGGCAACTATATCTGAAATGCCTATCGGCATCTATATCTGAAATGCCTATCGACACCTATATCTGAAATGCCTATTGACACCTATATCTGAAATGCCTATCGACACCTATATCTGAAATGCCTATCGACACCTATATCTGAAATGCCTATCGACACCTATATCTGAAATGCCTATCGACACCTATATCTGAAATGCCTATCGACACCTATTTTTGAAATGCCTATCGGAGACTACATCTGAAATGCCTATCAGCACCTATATTTGAAATGCCTATCGGCAACCATATCTGGAATGCCTATCGGCACCTATATTTGAAATGCCTATCGGCTTCTATATCTGAAATGCCTATCGGCACCTATTTTTAAAATGCCAATCGGCAACTATATCTGAAATGCCTATCGGCACCTATATCTGAAATGCCTAACGACACCCATATCTGAAATGCCTATCGACACCTATATCTGAAATGCCTATCGACACCTACATCTGAAATGCCTATCGACACCTATATCTGAAATGCCTTTCGACACCTATATCTGAAATGCCTATCGACACCTATATCTGAAATGCCTATCGACACCTATATCTGAAATGGCTATCGACACCTATATCTGAAATGCCTATCGACACCTATTTTATAAATGCCTATCGGAAACTACATCTGGAATGCCTATCAGCACCTATATTTGAAATGCCTATCGGCAACCATATCTGGAATGCCTATCGGCACCGATATTTGAAATGCCTATCGGCTTCTATATCTGAAATGCCTATCGGCACCTATTTTTAAAATGCCAATCGGCAACTATATCTGAAATGCCTATCGGCACCTATATCTGAAATGCCTATCGACACCTATATCTGAAATGCCTATCGACACCTATATCTGAAATGCCTATCGACACCTATATCTGAAATGCCTATCGACACCTATATCTGAAATGCCTATCGACACCTATATCTGAAATGCCTATCGACACCTATATCTGAAATGCTTATCGACACCTATATCTGAAATGCCTATCGACACCTATATCTGAAATGCCTATCGACACCTATATCTGAAATGCCTATCGACACCTATATCTGAAATGCCTATCGACACCTATATCTGAAATGCCTATCGACACCTATTTTTGAAATGCCTATCGGAAACTACATCTGAAATGCCTATCAGCACCTATATTTGAAATGCCTATCGGCAACCATATCTGGAATGCCTATCGGCACCTATATTTGAAATGCCTATCGGCTTCTATATCTGAAATGCCTATCGGCACCTATTTTTAACATGCTAATCGGCAACTATATCTGAAATGCCTATCGGCACCTATATCTGAAATGCCTATCGCCGCCTATATCTGAAATGCCTATCGACACCTATATCTGAAATGCCATTCGACACCTATATCTGAAATGCCTATCGACACCTATATCTGAAATGCCTATCGACACCTATATCTGAAATGCCTATAGACACCTATATCTGAAATGCCTATCGACACTTAATCTGAAATGCCTATCGACACCTATTTTTGAAATGCCTATCGGAAACTACATCTGAAATGCCTATCAGCACCTATATTTGAAATGCCTATCGGCAACCATATCTGGAATGCCTATCGGCACCTATATTTGAAATGCCTATCGGCTTCTATATCTGAAATGCCTATCGGCACCTATTTTTAAAATGCCAATCGGCAACTATATCTGAAATGCCTATCGGCACCTATATCTGAAATGCCTATCGACACCTATATCTGAAATGCCTATCGACACCTATATTTGAAATGCCTATCGACACCTATATCTGAAATGCCTATCGACACCTATATCTGAAATGCCTATCGACACCTATATCTGAAATGCCTATCGACACCTATATCTGAAATGCCTATCGACACCTATATTTGAAATGCCTATCGACACCTATATCTGAAATGCCTATCGACACTTATATCTGAAATGCCTGTCGACACCTATTTTTGAAATGCCTATCGGAAACTACATCTGAAATGCCTATCAGCACCTATATTTGAAATGCCTATCGGCAACCATATCTGGAATGCCTATCGGCACCTATATTTGAAATGCCTATCGGCTTCTATATCTGAAATGCCTATCGGCACCTATTTTTAAAATGCCAATCGGCAACTATATCTGAAATGCCTATCGGCACCTATATCTGAAATGCCTATCGACACCTATATCTGAAATGCCTATCGACACCTATATCTGAAATGCCTATCGACACCTATATCTGAAATGCCTATCGACACCTATATCTGAAATGCCTATCGACACCTATATCTGAAATGCCTATCGACACCTATATCTGAAATACCTATCGACACCTATATCTGAAATGCCTATCGACACCTATTTTTGAAATGCCTATCGGAAACTACATCTGAAATGCCTATCAGCACCTATATTTGAAATGCCTATCGGCAACCATATCTGGAATGCCTATCGGCACCTATATTTGAAATGATTATCGGCTTCTATATCTGAAATGCCTATCGGCACCTATTTTTAAAATGCCAATCGGCAACTATATCTGAAATGCCTATCGGCACCTATATCTGAAATGCCTATCGACACCTATATCTGAAATGCCTATCGACACCTATATCTGAAATGCCTATCGACACCTATATCTGAAATGCCTATCGACACCTATATCTGAAATGCCTATCGACACCTATATCTGAAATGCCTATCGACACATATATCTGAAATGCCTATCGACACCTATATCTGAAATGCCTATGGACACCTATATCTGAAATGCCTATCGACACCTATATCTGAAATGCCTATCGCCACCTATATCTCAAATGCGTATCGACACCTATTTTTGAATTGCCTATCGGAAACTACATCTGAAATGCCTATCAGCACCTATATTTGAAATGCCTATCGGCAACCATATCTGGAATTCCTATCGGCACCTATATTTGGAATGCCTATCGGCTTCTATATCTGAAATGCCTATCGGCACCTATTTTTAAAATGCCAATCGGCAACTATATCTAAAATGCCTATCGGCACCTATATCTGAAATGCCTATCGACACCTATAACTGAAATGCCTATCGACACCTATATCTGAAATGCCTATCGACACCTATATCTGAAATGCCTATCGACACCTATATCTGAAATGCCTATTGACACCTATATCTGAAATGCCTATCGACACCTATATCTGAAATGCCAATCGACACCTATTTTTGAAATGCCTATCGGAAACTACATCTGAAATGCCTATCAGCACCTATATTTGAAATGCCTATCGGCAACCATATCTGGAATGCCTATCGGCACCTATATTTGAAATGCCTATCGGCTTCTATATCTGAAATGCCTATCGGCACCTATTTTTAAAATGCCAATCGGCAACTATATCTGAAATGCCTATCGGCACCTATATCTGAAATGCCTATCGACACCTATATCTGAAATGCCTATCGACACCTATATCTGAAATGCCTATCGACACCTATATCTGAAATGCCTATTGACACCTATATCTGAAATGCCTATCGACACCTATATCTGAAATGCCTATCAACACCTATATCTGAAATGCCTATCGACACCTATATCTGAAATGCCTATCGACACCTATTTTTGAAATGCCTATCGGAAACTACATCTGAAATGCCTATCAGCACCTATATTTGAAATGCCTATCGGCAACCATATCTGGAATGCCTATCGGCACCTATATTTGAAATGCCTATCGGCTTCTATATCTGAAATGCCTATCGGCACCTATTTTTAAAATGCCAATCGGCAACTATATCTGAAATGCCTATCGGCACATATATCTGAAATGCCTATCGACACCTATATCTGAAATGCCTATCGACACCTATATCCGAAATGCCTATCGACACCTATATCTGAAATGCCTATCGACACCTATATCTGAAATGCCTATCGACACCTATATCTGAAATGCATATCGACACCTATATCTGAAATGCCTATCGACACCTATATCTGAAATGCCTATCGACACTTATATCTGAAATGCCTATCGACACCTATTTTTGAAATGCCTATCGGAAACTACATCTGAAATGACTATCAGCACCTATATTTGAAATGCCTATCGGCAACCATATCTGGAATGCCTATCGGCACCGATATTTGAAATGCCTATCGGCTTCTATATCTGAAATGCCTATCGGCACCTATTTTTAAAATGCCAATCGGCAACTATATCTGAAATGCCTATAGGCACCTATATCTGAAATGCCTATCGACACCTATATCTGAAATGCCTATCGACACCTATATCTGAAATGCCTATCGACACCTATATCTGAAATGCCTATCGACACCTATATCTGAAATGCCTATCGACACCTATATCTGAAATGCCTATCGACACCTATATCTGAAATGCCTATCGACACCTATTTTTGAAATGCCTATCGGAAACTACATCTGAAATGCCTATCAGCACCTATATTTGAAATGCCTATCGGCAACCATATCTGCAATGCCTATCGGCACCTATATTTGAAATGCCTATCGGCTTCTATATCTGAAATGCCTATCGGCACCTATTTTTAAAATGCCAATCGGCAACTATATCTGAAATGCCTATCGGCACCTATATCTGAAATGCCTATCGACACCTATATCTGAAATGCCTATCGACACCTATATCTGAAATGCCTATCTACACCTATATCTGAAATGCCTATCGACACCTATATCTGAAATGCCTATCGACACCTATATCTGAAATGCCTATCGACACCTATATCTGAAATGCCTATCGACACCAATATCTGAAATGCCTATCGACACCTATTTTTGAAATGCCTATCGGAAACTACATCTGAAATGCCTATCAGCACCTATATTTGAAATGCCTATCGGCAACCATATCTGGAATGCCTATCGGCACCTATATTTGAAATGCCTATCGGCTTCTATATCTGAAATGCCTATCGGCACCTATTTTTAAAATGCCAATCGGCAACTATATCTGAAATGCCTATCGGCACCTATATCTGAAATGCCTATCGACACCTATATCTGAAATGCCTATCGACACCTATATCTGAAATGCCTATCGACACCTATATCTGAAATGCCTATTGACACCTATATCTGAAATGCCTATCGACACCTATATCTGAAATGCCTATCGACACCTATATCTGAAATGCCTATCGACACCTATTTTTGAAATGCCTATCGGAAACTACATCTGAAATGCCTATCAGCACCTATATTTGAAATGCCTATCGGCAACCATATCTGGAATGCCTATCGGCACCTATATTTGAAATGCCTATCGGCTTCTATATCTGAAATGCCTATCTAAACCTATTTTTAAAATGCCAATCGGCAACTATATCTGAAATGCCTATCGGCATCTATATCTGAAATGCCTATCGACACCTATATCTGAAATGCCTATTGACACCTATATCTGAAATGCCTATCGACACCTATATCTGAAATGCCTATCGACACCTATATCTGAAATGCCTATCGACACCTATATCTGAAATGCCTATCGACACCTATATCTGAAATGCCTATCGACACCTATTTTTGAAATGCCTATCGGAGACTACATCTGAAATGCCTATCAGCACCTATATTTGAAATGCCTATCGGCAACCATATCTGGAATGCCTATCGGCACCTATATTTGAAATGCCTATCGGCTTCTATATCTGAAATGCCTATCGGCACCTATTTTTAAAATGCCAATCGGCAACTATATCTAAAATGCCTATCGGCACCTATATCTGAAATGCCTAACGACACCCATATCTGAAATGCCTATCGACACCTATATCTGAAATGCCTATCGACACCTACATCTGAAATGCCTATCGACACCTATATCTGAAATGCCTATCGACACCTATATCTGAAATGCCTATCGACACCTATATCTGAAATGCCTATCGACACCTATATCTGAAATGGCTATCGACACCTATATCTGAAATGCCTATCGACACCTATTTTATAAATGCCTATCGGAAACTACATCTGGAATGCCTATCAGCACCTATATTTGAAATGCCTATCGGCAACCATATCTGGAATGCCTATCGGCACCGATATTTGAAATGCCTATCGGCTTCTATATCTGAAATGCCTATCGGCACCTATTTTTAAAATGCCAATCGGCAACTATATCTGAAATGCCTATCGGCACCTATATCTGAAATGCCTATCGACACCTATATCTGAAATGCCTATCGACACCTATATCTGAAATGCCTATCGACACCTATATCTGAAATGCTTATCGACACCTATATCTGAAATGCCTATCGACACCTATATCTAAAATGCCTATCGGCACCTATATCTGAAATGCCTAACGACACCCATATCTGAAATGCCTATCGACACCTATATTTGAAATGCCTATCGACACCTATATCTGAAATGCCTATCGACACCTATATCTGAAATGCCTATCGACACCTATATCTGAAATGCCTATCGACACCTATATCTGAAATGCCTATCGACACCTATATCTGAAATGCCTATCGACACCTATATCTGAAATGCCTATCGACACTTATATCTGAAATGCCTGTCAACACCTATTTTTGAAATGCCTATCGGAAACTACATCTGAAATGCCTATCAGCACCTATATTTGAAATGCCTATCGGCAACCATATCTGGAATGCCTATCGGCACCTATATTTGAAATGCCTATCGGCTTCTATATCTGAAATGCCTATCGGCACCTATTTTTAAAATGCCAATCGGCAACTATATCTGAAATGCCTATCGGCACCTATATCTGAAATGCCTATCGACACCTATATCTGAAATGCCTATCGACACCTATATCTGAAATGCCTATCGACACCTATATCTGAAATGCCTATCGACACCCATATCTGAAATGCCTATCGACACCTATATCTGAAATGCCTATCGACACCTATATCTGAAATACCTATCGACACCTATATCTGAAATGCCTATCGACACCTATTTTTGAAATGCCTATCGGAAACTACATCTGAAATGCCTATCAGCACCTATATTTGAAATGCCTATCGGCAACCATATCTGGAATGCCTATCGGCACCTATATTTGAAATGATTATCGGCTTCTATATCTGAAATGCCTATCGGCACCTATTTTTAAAATGCCAATCGGCAACTATATCTGAAATGCCTATCGGCACCTATATCTGAAATGCCTATCGACACCTATATCTGAAATGCCTATCGACACCTATATCTGAAATGCCTATCGACACCTATATCTGTAATGCCTATCGACACCTATATCTGAAAAGCCTATCGACACCTATATCTGAAATGCCTATCGACACATATATCTGAAATGCCTATCGACACCTATATCTGAAATGCCTATGGACACCTATATCTGAAATGCCTATCGACACCTATATCTGAAATGCCTATCGCCACCTATATCTCAAATGCGTATCGACACCTATTTTTGAATTGCCTATCGGAAACTACATCTGAAATGCCTATCAGCACCTATATTTGAAATGCCTATCGGCAACCATATCTGGAATTCCTATCGGCACCTATATTTGGAATGCCTATCGGCTTCTATATCTGAAATGCCTATCGGCACCTATTTTTAAAATGCCAATCGGCAACTATATCTAAAATGCCTATCGGCACCTATATCTGAAATGCCTATCGACACCTATAACTGAAATGCCTATCGACACCTATATCTGAAATGCCTATCGACACCTATATCTGAAATGCCTATCGACACCTATATCTGAAATGCCTATTGACACCTATATCTGAAATGCCTATCGACACCTATATCTGAAATGCCAATCGACACCTATTTTTGAAATGCCTATCGGAAACTACATCTGAAATGCCTATCAGCACCTATATTTGAAATGCCTATCGGCAACCATATCTGGAATGCCTATCGGCACCTATATTTGAAATGCCTATCGGCTTCTATATCTGAAATGCCTATCGGCACCTATTTTTAAAATGCCAATCGGCAACTATATCTGAAATGCCTATCGGCACCTATATCTGAAATGCCTATCGACACCTATATCTGAAATGCCTATCGACACCTATATCTGAAATGCCTATCGACACCTATATCTGAAATGCCTATTGACACCTATATCTGAAATGCCTATCGACACCTATATCTGAAATGCCTATCGACACCTATATCTGAAATGCCTATCGACACCTATATCTGAAATGCCTATCGACACCTATTTTTGAAATGCCTATCGGAAACTACATCTGAAATGCCTATCAGCACCTATATTTGAAATGCCTATCGGCAACCATATCTGGAATGCCTATCGGCACCTATGTTTGAAATGCCTATCGGCTTCTATATCTGAAATGCCTATCGGCACCTATTTTTAAAATGCCAATCGGCAACTATATCTGAAATGCCTATCGGCACATATATCTGAAATGCCTATCGACACCTATATCTGAAATGCCTATCGACACCTATATCCGAAATGCCTATCGACACCTATATCTGAAATGCCTATCGACACCTATATCTGAAATGCCTATCGACACCTATATCTGAAATGCATATCGACACCTATATCTGAAATGCCTATCGACACCTATATCTGAAATGCCTATCGACACTTATATCTGAAATGCCTATCGACACCTATTTTTGAAATGCCTATCGGAAACTACATCTGAAATGACTATCAGCACCTATATTTGAAATGCCTATCGGCAACCATATCTGGAATGCCTATCGGCACCGATATTTGAAATGCCTATCGGCTTCTATATCTGAAATGCCTATCGGCACCTATTTTTAAAATGCCAATCGGCAACTATATCTGAAATGCCTATAGGCACCTATATCTGAAATGCCTATCGACACCTATATCTGAAATGCCTATCGACACCTATATCTGAAATGCCTATCGACACCTATATCTGAAATGCCTATCGACACCTATATCTGAAATGCCTATCGACACCTATATCTGAAATGCCTATCGACACCTATATCTGAAATGCCTATCGACACCTATTTTTGAAATGCCTATCGGAAACTACATCTGAAATGCCTATCAGCACCTATATTTAAAATGCCTATCGGCAACCATATCTGGAATGGCTATCGGCACCTATATTTGAAATGCCTATCGGCTTCTATATCTGAAATGCCTATCGGCACCTATTTTTAAAATGCCAATCGGCAACTATATCTGAAATGACTATCGGCACCTATATCTGAAATGCCTATCGACACCTATATCTGAAATGCCTATCGACACCTATATCTGAAATGCCTATCGACACCTATATCTGAAATGCCTATCGACACCTATATCTGAAATGCCTATCGACACCTATATCTGAAATGCCTATCGACACCTATATCTGAAATGCCTATCGACACCTATATCTGAAATGCCTATCGACACCTATTTTTGAAATGCCTATCGGAAACTACATCTGAAATGCCTATCAGCACCTATATTTGAAATGCCTATCGGCAACCATATCTGGAATGCCTATCGGCACCTTTATTTGAAATGCCTATCGGCTTCTATATCTAAAATGCCTATCGGCACCTATTTTTAAAATGCCAATCGGCAACTATATCTGAAATGCCTATCGGCACCTATATCTGAAATGCCTATCGACACCTATATCTGAAATGCCTATCGACACCTATATCTGAAATGCCTATTGACACCTATATCTGAAATGCCTATCGACACCTATATCTGAAATGCCTATCGACACCTATATCTGAAATGCCTATCGACACCTATATCTGAAATGCCTATCGACACCTATATCTGAAATGCCTATCGACACCTATATCTGAAATGCCTATCGACACCTATATCTGAAATGCCTATCGACACCTATTTTTGAAATGCCTATCGGAAACTACATCTGAAATGCCTATCAGCACCTATATTTGAAATGCCTATCAGCAACCATATCTGGAATGCCTATCGGCACCTATATTTGAAATGCCTATCGGCTTCTATATCTGAAATGCCAATCGGCACCTATTTTTAAAATGCCAATCGGCAACTATATGTGAAATGCCTATCGGCACCTATATCTGAAATGCCTATCGACACCTATATCTGAAATGCCTATCGACACCTATATCTGAAATGCCTATCGACACCTATATCTGAAATGCCTATCGACACCTATATCTGAAATGCCTATGGACACCTATATCTGAAATGCCTATCGACACCTATATCTGAAATGCCTATCGACACCTATATCTGAAATGCCTATCGACACCTATTTTTGAAATGCCTATCGGAAACTACATCTGAAATGCCTATCAGCACCTATATTTGAAATGCCTATCGGCAAACATATCTGGAATTCCTATCGGCACCTATATTTGGAATGCCTATCGGCTTCTATATCTGAAATGCCTATCGGCACCTATTTTTAAAATGCCAATCGGCAACTATATCTGAAATGCCTATCGGCACCTATATCTGAAATGCCTATCGACACCTATATCTGAAATGCCTATCGACACCTATATCTGAAATGCCTATCGACACCTATATCTGAAATGCCTATCGACACCTATATCTGAAATGCCTATCGACACCTATATCTGAAATGCCTATCGACACCTATATCTGAAATGCCTATCGACACCTATATCTGAAATGCCTATCGACACCTATTTTTGAAATGCCTATCGGAGACTACATCTGAAATGCCTCTCAGCACCTATATTTGAAATGCCTATCGGCAACCATATCTGGAATGCCTATCGGCACCTATATTTGAAATGCCTATCGGCTTCTATATCTGAAATGCCTATCGGCACCTATTTTTAAAATGCCAATCGGCAACTATATCTGAAATGCCTATCGGCACCTATATCTGAAAATGCCTATCGACACCTATATCTGAAATGCCTATCGACACCTATATCTGAAATGCCTATCGACACCTACATCTGAAATGCCTATCGACACCTATATCTGAAATGCCTATCGACACCTATATCTGAAATGCCTATCGACACCTGTATCTGAAATGCCTATCGACACCTATATCTGAAATGCCTATCGACACCTATATCTGAAATGCCTATCGACACCTATATCTGAAATGCCTATCGACACCTATATCTGAAATGCCTATCGACACCTATATCTGAAATGCCTATCGACACCTATATCTGAAATGCCTATCGACACCTATATCTGAAATGCCTATCGACACCTATTTTTGAAATGCCTATCGGAAACTACATCTGAAATGCTTATCAGCACCTATATTTGAAATGCCTATCGGCAACCATATCTGGAATGCCTATCGGAACCTATATTTGAAATGCCTATCGGCTTCTATATCTAAAATGCCTATCGGCACCTATTTTTAAAATGCCAATCGGCAACTATATCTGAAATGCCTATCGGCACCTATATCTGAAATGCCTATCGACACCTATATCTGAAATGCCTATCGACACCTATATCTGAAATGCCATTCGACACCTATATCTGAAATGCCTATCGACACCTGTATCTGAAATGCCTATCGACACCTATATCTGAAATGCCTATCGACACCTATATCTGAAATGCCTATCGACACCTATATCTGAAATGCCTATCGACACCTATTTTTGAAATGCCTATCGGAAACTACATCTGAAATGCCTATCAGCACCTATATTTGAAATGCCTATCGGCAACCATATCTGGAATGCCTATCGGCACCTATATTTGAAATGCCTATCGGCTTCTATATCTGAAATGCCTATCGGCACCTATTTTTAATATGCCAATCGGCAACTATATCTGAAATGCCTATCGGCACCTATATCTGAAAAGCTTATCGACACCTGTATCTGAAATGCCTATCGACACCTATATCTGAAATGCCATTCGACACCTATATCTGAAATGCCTATCGACACCTATATCTGAAATGCCTATCGACACCTATATCTGAAATGCCTATCGACACCTATATCTGAAATGCCTATCGACACCTATATCTGAAATGCTTATCGACACCTATATCTGAAATGCCTATCGACACCTATATCTGAAATGCCTATCGACACCTATTTTTGAAATGCCTATCGGAGACTACATCTGAAATGCCTCTCAGCACCTATATTTGAAATGCCTATCGGCAACCATATCTGGAATGCCTATCGGCACCTATATTTGAAATGCCTATCGGTTTCTATATCTGAAATGCCTATCGGCACCTATTTTTAAAATGCCAATCGGCAACTATATCTGAAATGCCTATCGGCACCTATATCTGAAAATGCCTATCGACACCTATATCTGAAATGCCTATCGACACCTATATCTGAAATGCCTATCGACACCTACATCTGAAATGCCTATCGACACCTATATCTGAAATGCCTATCGACACCTATATCTGAAATGCCTATCGACACCTATATCTGAAATGCCTATCGACACCTATATCTGAAATGCCTATCGACACCTATTTTTGAAATGCCTATCGGAAACTACATCTGAAATGCCTATCAGCACCTATATTTGAAATGCCTATCGGCAATCATATCTGGAATGCCTATCGGCACCTATATTTAAAATGCCTATCGGCTTCTATATCTGAAATGCCTATCGGCACCTATTTTTAAAATGCCAATCGGCAACTATATCTGAAATGCCTAACGGCACCTATATCTGAAATGCCTATCGACACCTATATCTGAAATGCCTATCGACACCTATATCTGAAATGCCTATCGACACCTATATCTGAAATGCCTATCGACACCTATATCTGAAATGCCTATCGACACCTATATCTGAAATGCCTATCGACACCTATATCTGAAATGCCTATCGACACCTATATCTGAAATGCCTATCGACACCTATTTTTGAAATGCCTATCGGAAACTACATCTGAAATGCCTATCAGCACCTATATTTGAAATGCCTATCGGCAACCATATCTGGAATGCCTATCGGCACCGATATTTGAAATGCCTATCGGTTTCTATATCTGAAATGCCTATCGGCACCTATTTTTAAAATGCCAATCGGCAACTATATCTGAAATGCCTATCGGCACCTATATCTGAAATGCCTATCGACACCTATATCTGAAATGCCTATCGACACCTATATCTAAAATGCCTATCTGCACCTATATCTGAAATGCCTATCGACACCTATATCTGAAATGCCTATCGACACCTATATCTGAAATGCCTATCGACACCTATATCTGAAATGCCTATCGACACCTATATCTGAAATGCCTATCGACACCTATATCTGAAATGCCTATCGACACCTATTTTTGAAATGCCTATCGGAAACTACATCTGAAATGCCTATCAGCACCTATATTTGAAATGCCTATCGGCAACTATATCTGAAATGCCTATCGGCACCTATATCTGAAATGCCTATCGACACCTATATCTGAAATGCCTATCGACACCTATATCTGAAATGCCTATCGACACCTATATCTGAAATGCCTATCGACACCTATATCTGAAATGCCTATCGACACCTATATCTAAAATGCCTACCGACACCTATATCTGAAATGCCTATCGACACCTATATCTGAAATGCCTATCGACACCTATTTTTGAAATGCCTATCGGAAACTACATCTGAAATGCCTATCAGCACCTATATTTGAAATGCCTATCGGCAACCATATCTGGAATGCCTATCAGCACCTATATTTGAAATGCCTATCGGCTTCTATATCTGAAATGCCTATCGGCACCTATTTTTAAAATGCCAATTGGCAACTATATCTGAAATGCCTATCGGCTTCTATATCTGAAATGCCTATCGGCAACTATTTTTAAAATGCCAATCGGCAACTATATCTGAAATGCCTATCGGCACCTATATCTGAAATGCCTATCGACACCTATATCTGAAATGCCTATCGACACCTATATCTGAAATGCCTATCGACACCTATATCTGAAATGCCTATCGACACCTATATCTGAAATGCCTATGGACACCTATATCTGAAATGCCTATCGACACCTATATCTGAAATGCCTATCGACACCTATATCTGAAATGCCTATCGACACCTATTTTTGAAATGCCTATCGGAAACTACATCTGAAATGCCTATCAGCACCTATATTTGAAATGCCTATCGGCAACCATATCTGGAATTCCTATCGGCACCTATATTTGGAATGCCTATCGGCTTCTATATCTGAAATGCCTATCGGCACCTATTTTTAAAATGCCAATCGGCAACTATATCTGAAATGCCTATCGGCACCTATATCTGAAATGCCTATCGACACCTATATCTGAAATGCCTATCGACACCTATATCTGAAATGCCTATCGACACCTATATCTGAAATGCCTATCGACACCTATATCTGAAATGCCTATCGACACCTATATCTGAAATGCCTGTCGACACCTATATCTGAAATGCCTATCGACACCTATATCTAAAATGCCTATCGACACCTATTTTTGAAATGCCTATCGGAAACTACATCTGAAATGCCTATCAGCACCTATATTTGAAATGCCTATCGGCAACCATATCTGGAATGCCTATCGGCACCTATATTTGAAATGCCTATCGGCTTCTATATCTGAAATGCTTATCGGCACCTATTTTTAAAATGCCAATCGGCAACTATATCTGAAATGCCTATCGGCACCTATATCTGAAATGCCTATCGACACCTATATCTGAAATGCCTATCGACACCTATATTTGAAATGCCTATCGACACCTATATCTGAAATGCCTATCGACACCTATATCTGAAATGCCTATCGACACCTATATCTGAAATGCCTATCGACACCTATATCTGAAATGCCTATCGACACCTATATCTGAAATGCCTATCGACACCTATATCTGAAATGCCTATCGACACCTATTTTTGAAATGCCTATCGGGAACTACATCTGAAATGCCTATCAGCACCTATATTTGGAATGCCTATCGGCAACCATATCTGGAATGCCTATCGGCACCTATATTTGAAATGCCTATCGGCTTCTATATCTGAAATGCCTATCGGCACCTATTTTTAAAATGCCAATCGGCAACTATATCTGAAATGCCTATCGGCACCTATATCTGAAATGCCTATCGACACCTATATCTGAAATGCCTATCGACACCTATATCTGAAATGCCTATCGACACCTATATCTGAAATGCCTATCGACACCTATATCTGAAATGCCTATCGACACCTATATCTGAAATGCCTATCGACACCTATTTCTGAAATGCCTATCGACACCTATATCTGAAATGCCTATCGACACCTATTTTTGAAATGCCTTTCGGAAACTACATCTGAAATGCCTATCAGCACCTATATTTGAAATGCCTATCGGCAACCATATCTGCAATGCCTATCGGCACCTATATTTGAAATGCCTATCGGCTTCTATATCTGAAATGCCTATCGGCACCTATTTTTAAAATGCCAATCGGCAACTATATCTGAAATGCCTATCGGCACCTATATCTGAAATGCCTATCGACACCTATATCTGAAATGCCTATCGACACCTATATCTGAAATGCCTATCTACACCTATATCTGAAATGCCTATCGACACCTATATCTGAAATGCCTATCGACACCTATATCTGAAATGCCTATCGACACCTATATCTGAAATGCCTATCGACACCAATATCTGAAATGCCCATCGACACCTATTTTTGAAATGCCTATCGGAAACTACATCTGAAATGCCTATCAGCACCTATATTTAAAATGCCTATCGGCAACCATATCTGGAATGCCTATCGGCACCTATATTTGAAATGCCTATCGGCTTCTATATCTGAAATGCCTATCGGCACCTATTTTTAAAATGCCAATCGGCAACTATATCTGAAATGCCTATCGGCACCTATATCTGAAATGCCTATCGACACCTATATCTGAAATGCCTATCGACACCTATATCTGAAATGCCTATCGACACCTATATCTGAAATGCCTATTGACACCTATATCTGAAATGCCTATCGACACCTATATCTGAAATGCCTATCGACACCTATATCTGAAATGCCTATCGACACCTATATCTGAAATGCCTATCGACACCTATTTTTGAAATGCCTATCGGAAACTACATCTGAAATGCCTATCAGCACCTATATTTGAAATGCCTATCGGCAACCATATCTGGAATGCCTATCGGCACCTATATTTGAAATGCCTATCGGCTTCTATATCTGAAATGCCTATCTAAACCTATTTTTAAAATGCCAATCGGCAACTATATCTGAAATGCCTATCGGCATCTATATCTGAAATGCCTATCGACACCTATATCTGAAATGCCTATTGACACCTATATCTGAAATGCCTATCGACACCTATATCTGAAATGCCTATCGACACCTATATCTGAAATGCCTATCGACACCTATATCTGAAATGCCTATCGACACCTATATCTGAAATGCCTATCGACACCTATTTTTGAAATGCCTATCGGAGACTACATCTGAAATGCCTATCAGCACCTATATTTGAAATGCCTATCGGCAACCATATCTGGAATGCCTATCGGCACCTATATTTGAAATGCCTATCGGCTTCTATATCTGAAATGCCTATCGGCACCTATTTTTAAAATGCCAATCGGCAACTATATCTGAAATGCCTATCGGCACCTATATCTGAAATGCCTAACGACACCCATATCTGAAATGCCTATCGACACCTATATCTGAAATGCCTATCGACACCTACATCTGAAATGCCTATCGACACCTATATCTGAAATGCCTATCGACACCTATATCTGAAATGCCTATCGACACTTATATCTGAAATGCCTATCGACACCTATATCTGAAATGCCTATCGACACCTATTTTATAAATGCCTATCGGAAACTACATCTGGAATGCCTATCAGCACCTATATTTGAAATGCCTATCGGCAACCATATCTGGAATGCCTATCGGCACCGATATTTGAAATGCCTATCGGCTTCTATATCTGAAATGCCTATCGGCACCTATTTTTAAAATGCCAATCGGCAACTATATCTGAAATGCCTATCGGCACCTATATCTGAAATGCCTATCGACACCTATATCTGAAATGCCTATCGACACCTATATCTGAAATGCCTATCGACACCTATATCTGAAATGCCTATCGACACCTATATCTGAAATGCCTATCGACACCTATATCTGAAATGCCTATCGACACCTATATCTGAAATGCTTATCGACACCTATATCTGAAATGCCTATCGACACCTATATCTGAAATGCCTATCGACACCTATATCTGAAATGCCTATCGACACCTATATCTGAAATGCTTATCGACACCTATATCTGAAATGCCTATCGACACCTATTTTTGAAATGCCTATCGGAAACTACATCTGAAATGCCTATCAGCACCTATATTTGAAATGCCTATCGGCAACCATATCTGGAATGCCTATCGGCACCTATATTTGAAATGCCTATCGGCTTCTATATCTGAAATGCCTATCGGCACCTATTTTTAACATGCTAATCGGCAACTATATCTGAAATGCCTATCGGCACCTATATCTGAAATGCCTATCGCCACCTATATCTGAAATGCCTATCGACACCTATATCTGAAATGCCATTCGACACCTATATCTGAAATGCCTATCGACACCTATATCTGAAATGCCTATCGACACCTATATCTGAAATGCCTATCGACACCTATATCTGAAATGCCTATCGACACTTATATCTGAAATGCCTATCGACACCTATTTTTGAAATGCCTATCGGAAACTACATCTGAAATGCCTATCAGCACCTATATTTGAAATGCCTATCGGCAACCATATCTGGAATGCCTATCGGCACCTATATTTGAAATGCCTATCGGCTTCTATATCTGAAATGCCTATCGGCACCTATTTTTAAAATGCCAATCGGCAACTATATCTGAAATGCCTATCGGCACCTATATCTGAAATGCCTATCGACACCTATATCTGAAATGCCTATCGACACCTATATTTGAAATGCCTATCGACACCTATATCTGAAATGCCTATCGACACCTATATCTGAAATGCCTATCGACACCTATATCTGAAATGCCTATCGACACCTATATCTGAAATGCCTATCGACACCTATATCTGAAATGCCTATCGACACCTATATCTGAAATGCCTATCGACACTTATATCTGAAATGCCTGTCGACACCTATTTTTGAAATGCCTATCGGAAACTACATCTGAAATGCCTATCAGCACCTATATTTGAAATGCCTATCGGCAACCATATCTGGAATGCCTATCGGCACCTATATTTGAAATGCCTATCGGCTTCTATATCTGAAATGCCTATCGGCACCTATTTTTAAAATGCCAATCGGCAACTATATCTGAAATGCCTATCGGCACCTATATCTGAAATGCCTATCGACACCTATATCTGAAATGCCTATCGACACCTATATCTGAAATGCCTATCGACACCTATATCTGAAATGCCTATCGACACCTATATCTGAAATGCCTATCGACACCTATATCTGAAATGCCTATCGACACCTATATCTGAAATGCCTATCGACACCTATATCTGAAATGCCTATCGACACTTATTTTTGAAATGCCTATCGGAAACTACATCTGAAATGCCTATCAGCACCTATATTTGAAATGCCTATCGGCAACCATATCTGGAATGCCTATCGGCACCTATATTTGAAATGCCTATCGGCTTCTATATCTGAAATGCCTATCGGCACCTATTTTTAAAATGCCAATCGGCAACTATATCTGAAATGCCTATCGGCACCTATATCTGAAATGCCTATCGACACCTATATCTGAAATGCCTATCGACACCTATATCTGAAATGCCTATCGACACCTATATCTGAAATGCCTATCGACACCTATATCTGAAATGCCTATCGACACCTATATCTGAAATGCCTATCGACACATATATCTGAAATGCCTATCGACACCTATATCTGAAATGCCTATGGACACCTATATCTGAAATGCCTATCGACACCTATATCTGAAATGCCTATCGCCACCTATATCTCAAATGCGTATCGACACCTATTTTTGAATTGCCTATCGAAAACTACATCTGAAATGCCTATCAGCACCTATATTTGAAATGCCTATCGGCAACCATATCTGGAATTCCTATCGGCACCTATATTTGGAATGCCTATCGGCTTCTATATCTGAAATGCCTATCGGCACCTATTTTTAAAATGCCAATCGGCAACTATATCTAAAATGCCTATCGGCACCTATATCTGAAATGCCTATCGACACCTATAACTGAAATGCCTATCGACACCTATATCTGAAATGCCTATCGACACCTATATCTGAAATGCCTATCGACACCTATATCTGAAATGCCTATTGACACCTATATCTGAAATGCCTATCGACACCTATATCTGAAATGCCAATCGACACCTATTTTTGAAATGCCTATCGGAAACTACATCTGAAATGCCTATCAGCACCTATATTTGAAATGCCTATCGGCAACCATATCTGGAATGCCTATCGGCACCTATATTTGAAATGCCTATCGGCTTCTATATCTGAAATGCCTATCGGCACCTATTTTTAAAATGCCAATCGGCAACTATATCTGAAATGCCTATCGGCACCTATATCTGAAATGCCTATCGACACCTATATCTGAAATGCCTATCGACACCTATATCTGAAATGCCTATCGACACCTATATCTGAAATGCCTATTGACACCTATATCTGAAATGCCTATCGACACCTATATCTGAAATGCCTATCGACACCTATATCTGAAATGCCTATCGACACCTATATCTGAAATGCCTATCGACACCTATTTTTGAAATGCCTATCGGAAACTACATCTGAAATGCCTATCAGCACCTATATTTGAAATGCCTATCGGCAACCATATCTGGAATGCCTATCGGCACCTATATTTGAAATGCCTATCGGCTTCTATATCTGAAATGCCTATCGGCACCTATTTTTAAAATGCCAATCGGCAACTATATCTGAAATGCCTATCGGCACCTATATCTGAAATGCCTATCGACACCTATATCTAAAATGCCTATCGACACCTATATCCGAAATGCCTATCGACACCTATATCTGAAATGCCTATCGACACCTATATCTGAAATGCCTATCGACACCTATATCTGAAATGCATATCGACACCTATATCTGAAATGCCTATCGACACCTATATCTGAAATGCCTATCGACACTTATATCTGAAATGCCTATCGACACCTATTTTTGAAATGCCTATCGGAAACTACATCTGAAATGACTATCAGCACCTATATTTGAAATGCCTATCGGCAACCATATCTGGAATGCCTATCGGCACCTATATTTGAAATGCCTATCGGCTTCTATATCTGAAATGCCTATCGGCACCTATTTTTAAAATGCCAATCGGCAACTATATCTGAAATGCCTATAGGCACCTATGTCTGAAATGCCTATCGACACCTATATCTGAAATGCCTATCGACACCTATATCTGAAATGCCTATCGACACCTATATCTGAAATGCCTATCGACACCTATATCTGAAATGCCTATCGACACCTATATCTGAAATGCCTATCGACACCTATATCTGAAATGCCTATCGACACCTATTTTTGAAATGCCTATCGGAAACTACATCTGAAATGCCTATCAGCACCTATATTTAAAATGCCTATCGGCAACCATATCTGGAATGGCTATCGGCACCTATATTTGAAATGCCTATCGGCTTCTATATCTGAAATGCCTATCGGCACCTATTTTTAAAATGCCAATCGGCAACTATATCTGAAATGCCTATCGGCACCTATATCTGAAATGCCTATCGACACCTATATCTGAAATGCCTATCGACACCTATATCTGAAATGCCTATCGACACCTATATCTGAAATGCCTATCGACACCTATATCTGAAATGCCTATCGACACCTATATCTGAAATGCCTATCGACACCTATATCTGAAATGCCTATCGACACCTATATCTGAAATGCCTATCGACACCTATTTTTGAAATGCCTATCGGAAACTACATCTGAAATGCCTATCAGCACCTATATTTGAAATGCCTATCGGCAACCATATCTGGAATGCCTATCGGCACCTATATTTGAAATGCCTATCGGCTTCTATATCTAAAATGCCTATCGGCACCTATTTTTAAAATGCCAATCGGCAACTATATCTGAAATGCCTATCGGCACCTATATCTGAAATGCCTATCGACACCTATATCTGAAATGCCTATCGAAACCTATATCTGAAATGCCTATCGACACCTATATCTGAAATGCCTATCGACACCTATATCTGAAATGCCTATCGACACCTATATCTGAAATGCCTATCGACACCTATATCTGAAATGCCTATCGACACCTATATCTGAAATGCCTATCGACACCTATTTTTGAAATGCCTATCGGAAACTACATCTGAAATGCCTATCAGCACCTATATTTGAAATGCCTATCAGCAACCATATCTGGAATGCCTATCGGCACCTATATTTGAAATGCCTATCGGCTTCTATATCTGAAATGCCAATCGGCACCTATTTTTAAAATGCCAATCGGCAACTATATGTGAAATGCCTATCGGCACCTATATCTGAAATGCCTATCGACACCTATATCTGAAATGCCTATCGACACCTATATCTGAAATGCCTATCGACACCTATATCTGAAATGCCTATCGACACCTATATCTGAAATGCTTATCGACACCTATATCTGAAATGCCTATCGACACCTATATCTGAAATGCCTATCGACACCTATATCTGAAATGCCTATCGACACCTATATCTGAAATGCTTATCGACACCTATATCTGAAATGCCTATCGACACCTATTTTTGAAATGCCTATCGGAAACTACATCTGAAATGCCTATCAGCACCTATATTTGAAATGCCTATCGGCAACCATATCTGGAATGCCTATCGGCACCTATATTTGAAATGCCTATCGGCTTCTATATCTGAAATGCCTATCGGCACCTATTTTTAACATGCTAATCGGCAACTATATCTGAAATGTCTATCGGCACCTATATCTGAAATGCCTATCGCCACCTATATCTGAAATGCCTATCGACACCTATATCTGAAATGCCATTCGACACCTATATCTGAAATGCCTATCGACACTTATATCTGAAATGCCTATCGACACCTATATCTGAAATGCCTATCGACACCTATATCTGAAATGCCTATCGACACTTATATCTGAAATGCCTATCGACACCTATTTTTGAAATGCCTATCGGAAACTACATCTGAAATGCCTATCAGCACCTATATTTGAAATGCCTATCGGCAACCATATCTGGAATGCCTATCGGCACCTATATTTGAAATGCCTATCGGCTTCTATATCTGAAATGCCTATCGGCACCTATTTTTAAAATGCCAATCGGCAACTATATCTGAAATGCCTATCGGCACCTATATCTGAAATGCCTATCGACACCTATATCTGAAATGCCTATCGACACCTATATTTGAAATGCCTATCGACACCTATATCTGAAATGCCTATCGACACCTATATCTGAAATGCCTATCGACACCTATATCTGAAATGCCTATCGACACCTATATCTGAAATGCCTATCGACACCTATATCTGAAATGCCTATCGACACCTATATCTGAAATGCCTATCGACACTTATATCTGAAATGCCTGTCGACACCTATTTTTGAAATGCCTATCGGAAACTACATCTGAAATGCCTATCAGCACCTATATTTGAAATGCCTATCGGCAACCATATCTGGAATGCCTATCGGCACCTATATTTGAAATGCCTATCGGCTTCTATATCTGAAATGCCTATCGGCACCTATTTTTAAAATGCCAATCGGCAACTATATCTGAAATGCCTATCGGCACCTATATCTGAAATGCCTATCGACACCTATATCTGAAATGCCTATCGACACCTATATCTGAAATGCCTATCGACACCTATATCTGAAATGCCTATCGACACCTATATCTGAAATGCCTATCGACACCTATATCTGAAATGCCTATCGACACCTATATCTGAAATGCCTATCGACACCTATATCTGAAATGCCTATCGACACCTATTTTTGAAATGCCTATCGGAAACTACATCTGAAATGCCTATCAGCACCTATATTTGAAATGCCTATCGGCAACCATATCTGGAATGCCTATCGGCACCTATATTTGAAATGCCTATCGGCTTCTATATCTGAAATGCCTATCGGCACCTATTTTTAAAATGCCAATCGGCAACTATATCTGAAATGCCTATCGGCACCTATATCTGAAATGCCTATCGACACCTATATCTGAAATGCCTATCGACACCTATATCTGAAATGCCTATCGACACCTATATCTGAAATGCCTATCGACACCTATATCTGAAATGCCTATCGACACCTATATCTGAAATGCCTATCGACACATATATCTGAAATGCCTATCGACACCTATATCTGAAATGCCTATGGACACCTATATCTGAAATGCCTATCGACACCTATATCTGAAATGCCTATCGCCACCTATATCTCAAATGCGTATCGACACCTATTTTTGAATTGCCTATCGAAAACTACATCTGAAATGCCTATCAGCACCTATATTTGAAATGCCTATCGGCAACCATATCTGGAATTCCTATCGGCACCTATATTTGGAATGCCTATCGGCTTCTATATCTGAAATGCCTATCGGCACCTATTTTTAAAATGCCAATCGGCAACTATATCTAAAATGCCTATCGGCACCTATATCTGAAATGCCTATCGACACCTATAACTGAAATGCCTATCGACACCTATATCTGAAATGCCTATCGACACCTATATCTGAAATGCCTATCGACACCTATATCTGAAATGCCTATTGACACCTATATCTGAAATGCCTATCGACACCTATATCTGAAATGCCAATCGACACCTATTTTTGAAATGCCTATCGACACCTATTTTTGAAATGCCTATCGGAAACTACATCTGAAATGCCTATCAGCACCTATATTTGAAATGCCTATCGGCAACCATATCTGGAATGCCTATCGGCACCTATATTTGAAATGCCTATCGGCTTCTATATCTGAAATGCCTATCGGCACCTATTTTTAAAATGCCAATCGGCAACTATATCTGAAATGCCTATCGGCACCTATATCTGAAATACCTATCGACACCTATATCTGAAATGCCTATCGACACCTATATCCGAAATGCCTATCGACACCTATATCTGAAATGCCTATCGACACCTATATCTGAAATGCCTATCGACACCTATATCTGAAATGCATATCGACACCTATATCTGAAATGCCTATCGACACCTATATCTGAAATGCCTATCGACACTTATATCTGAAATGCCTATCGACACCTATTTTTGAAATGCCTATCGGAAACTACATCTGAAATGACTATCAGCACCTATATTTGAAATGCCTATCGGCAACCATATCTGGAATGCCCATCGGCACCTATATTTGAAATGCCTATCGGCTTCTATATCTGAAATGCCTATCGGCACCTATTTTTAAAATGCCAATCGGCAACTATATCTGAAATGCCTATAGGCACCTATATCTGAAATGCCTATCGACACCTATATCTGAAATGCCTATCGACACCTATATCTGAAATGCCTATCGACACCTATATCTGAAATGCCTATCGACACCTATATCTGAAATGCCTATCGACACCTATATCTGAAATGCCTATCGACACCTATATCTGAAATGCCTATCGACACCTATTTTTGAAATGCCTATCGGAAACTACATCTGAAATGCCTATCAGCACCTATATTTAAAATGCCTATCGGCAACCATATCTGGAATGGCTATCGGCACCTATATTTGAAATGCCTATCGGCTTCTATATCTGAAATGCCTATCGGCACCTATTTTTAAAATGCCAATCGGCAACTATATCTGAAATGCCTATCGGCACCTATATCTGAAATGCCTATCGACACCTATATCTGAAATGCCTATCGACACCTATATCTGAAATGCCTATCGACACCTATATCTGAAATGCCTATCGACACCTATATCTGAAATGCCTATCGACACCTATATCTGAAATGCCTATCGACACCTATATCTGAAATGCCTATCGACACCTATATCTGAAATGCCTATCGACACCTATTTTTGAAATGCCTATCGGAAACTACATCTGAAATGCCTATCAGCACCTATATTTGAAATGCCTATCGGCAACCATATCTGGAATGCCTATCGGCACCTATATTTGAAATGCCTATCGGCTTCTATATCTAAAATGCCTATCGGCACCTATTTTTAAAATGCCAATCGGCAACTATATCTGAAATGCCTATCGGCACCTATATCTGAAATGCCTATCGACACCTATATCTGAAATGCCTATCGACACCTATATCTGAAATGCCTATCGACACCTATATCTGAAATGCCTATCGACACCTATATCTGAAATGCCTATCGACACCTATATCTGAAATGCCTATCGACACCTATATCTGAAATGCCTATCGACACCTATATCTGAAATGCCTATCGACACCTATATCTGAAATGCCTATCGACACCTATATCTGAAATGCCTATCGACACCTATTTTTGAAATGCCTATCGGAAACTACATCTGAAATGCCTATCAGCACCTATATTTGAAATGCCTATCAGCAACCATATCTGGAATGCCTATCGGCACCTATATTTGAAATGCCTATCGGCGTCTATATCTGAAATGCCAATCGGCACCTATTTTTAAAATGCCAATCGGCAACTATATGTGAAATGCCTATCGGCACCTATATCTGAAATGCCTATCGACACCTATATCTGAAATGCCTATCGACACCTATATCTGAAATGCCTATCGACACCTATATCTGAAATGCCTATCGACACCTATATCTGAAATGCCTATGGACACCTATATCTGAAATGCCTATCGACACCTATATCTGAAATGCCTATCGACACCTATATCTGAAATGCCTATCGACACCTATTTTTGAAATGCCTATCGGAAACTACATCTGAAATGCCTATCAGCACCTATATTTGAAATGCCTATCGGCAACCATATCTGGAATTCCTATCGGCACCTATATTTGGAATGCCTATCGGCTTCTATATCTGAAATGCCTATCGGCACCTATTTTTAAAATGCCAATCGGCAACTATATCTGAAATGCCTATCGGCACCTATATCTGAAATGCCTATCGACACCTATATCTGAAATGCCTATCGACACCTATATCTGAAATGCCTATCGACACCTATATCTGAAATGCCTATCGACACCTATATCTGAAATGCCTATCGACACCTATATCTGAAATGCCTATCGACACCTATATCTGAAATGCCTATCGACACCTATATCTGAAATGCCTATCGACACCTATTTTTGAAATGCCTATCAGAAACTACATCTGAAATGCCTATCAGCACCTATATTTGAAATGCCTATCGGCAACCATATCTGGAATGCCTATCGGCACCTATATTTGAAATGCCTATCGGCTTCTATATCTGAAATGCCTATCGGCACCTATTTTTAAAATGCCAATCGGCACCTATATCTGAAATGCCTATCGACACCTATATCTGAAATGCCTATCGACACCTATATCTGAAATGCCTATCGACACCTATATCTGAAATGCCTATCGACACCTATATCTGAAATGCCTATCGACACCTATATCTGAAATGCCTATCGACACCTATATCTGAAATGCCTATCGACACCTATATCTGAAATGCCTATCGACACCTATTTTTGAAATGCCTATCGGAAACTACATCTGAAATGCCTATCAGCACCTATATTTGAAATGCCTATCGGCAACCATATCTGGAATGCCTATCGGCACCTATATTTGAAATGCCTATCGGCTTCTATATCTGAAATGCCTATCGGCACCTATTTTTAAAATGCCAATCGGCAACTATATCTGAAATGCCTATCGGCACCTATATCTGAAATGCCTATCGACACCTATATCTGAAATGCCTATCGACACCTATATCTGAAATGCCTATCGACACATATATCTGAAATGCCTATCGACACCTATATCTGAAATGCCTATCGACACCTATATCTGAAATGCCTATCGACACATATATCTGAAATGCCTATCGACACCTATATCTGAAATGCCTATGGACACCTATATCTGAAATGCCTATCGACACCTATATCTGAAATGCCTATCGCCACCTATATCTCAAATGCGTATCGACACCTATTTTTGAATTGCCTATCGAAAACTACATCTGAAATGCCTATCAGCACCTATATTTGAAATGCCTATCGGCAACCATATCTGGAATTCCTATCGGCACCTATATTTGGAATGCCTATCGGCTTCTATATCTGAAATGCCTATCGGCACCTATTTTTAAAATGCCAATCGGCAACTATATCTAAAATGCCTATCGGCACCTATATCTGAAATGCCTATCGACACCTATAACTGAAATGCCTATCGACACCTATATCTGAAATGCCTATCGACACCTATATCTGAAATGCCTATCGACACCTATATCTGAAATGCCTATTGACACCTATATCTGAAATGCCTATCGACACCTATATCTGAAATGCCAATCGACACCTATTTTTGAAATGCCTATCGGAAACTACATCTGAAATGCCTATCAGCACCTATATTTGAAATGCCTATCGGCAACCATATCTGGAATGCCTATCGGCACCTATATTTGAAATGCCTATCGGCTTCTATATCTGAAATGCCTATCGGCACCTATTTTTAAAATGCCAATCGGCAACTATATCTGAAATGCCTATCGGCACCTATATCTGAAATGCCTATCGACACCTATATCTGAAATGCCTATCGACACCTATATCTGAAATGCCTATCGACACCTATATCTGAAATGCCTATTGACACCTATATCTGAAATGCCTATCGACACCTATATCTGAAATGCCTATCGACACCTATATCTGAAATGCCTATCGACACCTATATCTGAAATGCCTATCGACACCTATTTTTGAAATGCCTATCGGAAACTACATCTGAAATGCCTATCAGCACCTATATTTGAAATGCCTATCGGCAACCATATCTGGAATGCCTATCGGCACCTATATTTGAAATGCCTATCGGCTTCTATATCTGAAATGCCTATCGGCACCTATTTTTAAAATGCCAATCGGCAACTATATCTGAAATGCCTATCGGCACCTATATCTGAAATGCCTATCGACACCTATATCTGAAATGCCTATCGACACCTATTTTTGAAATGCCTATCGGAAACTACATCTGAAATGCCTATCAGCACCTATATTTAAAATGCCTATCGGCAACCATATCTGGAATGCCTATCGGCACCTATATTTGAAATGCCTATCGACACCTATATCTGAAATGCCTATTGACACCTATATCTGAAATGCCTATCGACACCTATATCTGAAATGCCTATCGACACCTATATCTGAAATGCCTATCGACACCTATATCTGAAATACCTATCGACACCTATTTTTGAAATGCCTATCGGAAACTACATCTGAAATGCCTATCAGCACCTATATTTGAAATGCCTATCGGCAACCATATCTGGAATGCCTATCGGCACCTATATTTGAAATGCCTATCGGCTTCTATATCTGAAATGCCTATCGGCACCTATTTTTAAAATGCCAATCGGCAACTATATCTGAAATGCCTATCGGCACCTATATCTGAAATGCCTATCGACACCTATATCTGAAATGCCTATCGACACCTATATCCGAAATGCCTATCGACACCTATATCTGAAATGCCTATCGACACCTATATCTGAAATGCCTATCGACACCTATATCTGAAATGCATATCGACACCTATATCTGAAATGCCTATCGACACCTATATCTGAAATGCCTATCGACACTTATATCTGAAATGCCTATCGACACCTATTTTTGAAATGCCTATCGGAAACTACATCTGAAATGACTATCAGCACCTATATTTGAAATGCCTATCGGCAACCATATCTGGAATGCCTATCGGCACCTATATTTGAAATGCCTATCGGCTTCTATATCTGAAATGCCTATCGGCACCTATTTTTAAAATGCCAATCGGCAACTATATCTGAAATGCCTATAGGCACCTATATCTGAAATGCCTATCGACACCTATATCTGAAATGCCTATCGACACCTATATCTGAAATGCCTATCGACACCTATATCTGAAATGCCTATCGACACCTATATCTGAAATGCCTATCGACACCTATATCTGAAATGCCTATCGACACCTATATCTGAAATGCCTATCGACACCTATTTTTGAAATGCCTATCGGAAACTACATCTGAAATGCCTATCAGCACCTATATTTAAAATGCCTATCGGCAACCATATCTGGAATGGCTATCGGCACCTATATTTGAAATGCCTATCGGCTTCTATATCCGAAATGCCTATCGGCACCTATTTTTAAAATGCCAATCGGCAACTATATCTGAAATGCCTATCGGCACCTATATCTGAAATGCCTATCGACACCTATATCTGAAATGCCTATCGACACCTATATCTGAAATGCCTATCGACACCTATATCTGAAATGCCTATCGACACCTATATCTGAAATGCCTATCGACACCTATATCTGAAATGCCTATCGACACCTATATCTGAAATGCCTATCGACACCTATATCTGAAATGCCTATCGACACCTATTTTTGAAATGCCTATCGGAAACTACATCTGAAATGCCTATCAGCACCTATATTTGAAATGCCTATCGGCAACCATATCTGGAATGCCTATCGGCACCTATATTTGAAATGCCTATCGGCTTCTATATCTAAAATGCCTATCGGCACCTATTTTTAAAATGCCAATCGGCAACTATATCTGAAATGCCTATCGGCACCTATATCTGAAATGCCTATCGACACCTATATCTGAAATGCCTATCGACACCTATATCTGAAATGCCTATCGACACCTATATCTGAAATGCCTATCGACACCTACATCTGAAATGCCTATCGACACCTATATCTGAAATGCCTATCGACACCTATATCTGAAATGCCTATCGACACCTATATCTGAAATGCCTATCGACACCTATATCTGAAATGCCTATCGACACCTATATCTGAAATGCCTATCGACACCTATTTTTGAAATGCCTATCGGAAACTACATCTGAAATGCCTATCAGCACCTATATTTGAAATGCCTATCAGCAACCATATCTGGAATGCCTATCGGCACCTATATTTGAAATGCCTATCGGCTTCTATATCTGAAATGCCAATCGGCACCTATTTTTAAAATGCCAATCGGCAACTATATGTGAAATGCCTATCGGCACCTATATCTGAAATGCCTATCGACACCTATATCTGAAATGCCTATCGACACCTATATCTGAAATGCCTATCGACACCTATATCTGAAATGCCTATCGACACCTATATCTGAAATGCCTATCGACACCTATATCTGAAATGCCTATGGACACCTATATCTGAAATGCCTATCGACACCTATATCTGAAATGCCTATCGACACCTATTTTTGAAATGCCTATCGGAAACTACATCTGAAATGCCTATCAGCACCTATATTTGAAATGCCTATCGGCAACCATATCTGGAATTCCTATCGGCACCTATATTTGGAATGCCTATCGGCTTCTATATCTGAAATGCCTATCGGCACCTATTTTTAAAATGCCAATCGGCAACTATATCTGAAATGCCTATCGGCACCTATATCTGAAATGCCTATCGACACCTATATCTGAAATGCCTATCGACACCTATATCTGAAATGCCTATCGACACCTATATCTGAAATGCCTATCGACACCTATATCTGAAATGCCTATCGACACCTATATCTGAAATGCCTATCGACACCTATATCTGAAATGCCTATCGACACCTATATCTGAAATGCCTATCGACACCTATTTTTGAAATGCCTATCAGAAACTACATCTGAAATGCCTATCAGCACCTATATTTGAAATGCCTATCGGCAACCATATCTGGAATGCCTATCGGCACCTATATTTGAAATGCCTATCGGCTTCTATATCTGAAATGCCTATCGGCACCTATTTTTAAAATGCCAATCGGCAACTATATCTGAAATGCCTATCAGCACCTATATCTGAAATGCCTATCGACACCTATATCTGAAATGCCTATCGACACCTATATCTGAAATGCCTATCGACACCTATATCTGAAATGCCTATCGACACCTATTCTGAAATGCCTATCGACACCTATATCTGAAATGCCTATCGACACCTATATCTGAAATGCCTATCGACACCTATATCTGAAATGCCTATCGACACCTATTTTTGAAATGCCTATCGGAAACTACATCTGAAATGCCTATCAGCACCTATATTTGAAATGCCTATCGGCAACCATATCAGGAATGCCTATCGGCACCGATATTTGAAATGCCTATCGGCTTCTATATCTGAAATGCCTATCGGCACCTATTTTTAAAATGCCAATCGGCAACTATATCTGAAATGCCTATCGGCACCTATATCTGAAATGCCTATCGACACCTATATCTGAAATGCCTATCGACACCTATATCTGAAATGCCTATCGACACCTATATCTGAAATGCCTATCGACACCTATATCTGAAATGCCTATCGACACCTATATTTGAAATGCCTATCGACACCTATATCTGAAATGCCTATCGACACCTATATCTGAAATGCCTATCGACACCTATATCTGAAATGCCTATCGACACCTATTTTTGAAATGCCTATCGGAAACTACATCTGAAATGCCTATCAGCACCTATATTTGAAATGCCTATCGGCAACCATATCTGGAATGCCTATCGGCACCTATATTTGAAATGCCTATCGGCTTCTATATCTGAAATGCCTATCGGCACCTATTTTTAAAATTCCAATCGGCAACTATATCTGAAATGCCTATCGGCACCTATATCTGAAATGCCTATCGACACCTATATCTGAAATGCCTATCGACACCTATATCTGAAATGCCTATCGACACCTATATCTGAAATGCCTATCGACACCTATATCTGAAATGCCTATCGACACCTATATCTGAAATGCCTATCGACACCTATATCTGAAATGCCTATCGACACCTATATCTGAAATGCCTATCGACACCTATTTTTGAAATGCCTATCGGAAACTACATCTGAAATGCCTATCAGCACCTATATTTGAAATGCCTATCGGCAACCATATCTGGAATGCCTATCGGCACCTATATTTAAAATGCCTATCGGCTTCTATATCTGAAATGCCAATCGGCACCTATTTTTAAAATGCCAATCGGCAACTATATCTGAAATGCCTATCGGCACCTATATCTGAAATGCCTATCGACACCTATATCTGAAATGCCTATCGACACCTATATCTGAAATGCCTATCGACACCTATATCTGAAATGCCTATCGACACCTATATCTGAAATGCCTATCGACACCTATATCTGAAATGCCTATCGACACCTATATCTGAAATGCCTATCGACACCTATATCTGAAATGCCTATCGACACCTATTTTTGAAATGCCTATCGGAAACTACATCTGAAATGCCTATCAGCACCTATATTTGAAATGCCTATCGGCAACCATATCTGGAATGCCTATCGGCACCGATATTTGAAATGCCTATCGGTTTCTATATCTGAAATGCCTATCGGCACCTATTTTTAAAATGCCAATCGGCAACTATATCTGAAATGCCTATCGGCACCTATATCTGAAATGCCTATCGACACCTATATCTGAAATGCCTATCGACACCTATATCTAAAATGCCTATCTGCACCTATATCTGAAATGCCTATCGACACATATATCTGAAATGCCTATCGACACCTATATCTGAAATGCCTATCGACACCTATATCTGAAATGCCTATCGACACCTATATCTGAAATGCCTATCGACACCTATATCTGAAATGCCTATCGACACCTATTTTTGAAATGCCTATCGGAAACTACATCTGAAATGCCTATCAGCACCTATATTTGAAATGCCTATCGGCAACTATATCTGAAATGCCTATCGGCACCTATATCTGAAATGCCTATCGACACCTATATCTGAAATGCCTATCGACACCTATATCTGAAATGCCTATCGACACCTATATCTGAAATGCCTATCGACACCTATATCTGAAATGCCTATCGACACCTATATCTAAAATGCCTACCGACACCTATATCTGAAATGCCTATCGACACCTATATCTGAAATGCCTATCGACACCTATTTTTGAAATGCCTATCGGAAACTACATCTGAAATGCCTATCAGCACCTATATTTGAAATGCCTATCGGCAACCATATCTGGAATGCCTATCAGCACCTATATTTGAAATGCCTATCGGCTTCTATATCTGAAATGCCTATCGGCACCTATTGTTAAAATGCCAATCGGCAACTATATCTGAAATGCCTTTCGGCACCTATATCTGAAATGCCTATCGACACCTATATCTGAAATGCCTATCGGCACCTATTTTCAAAATGCCAATCGGCAACTATATCTGAAATGCCTATCGGCACCTATATCTGAAATGCCTATCGACACCTATATCTGAAATGCCTATCGACACCTATATCTGAAATGCCTATCGACACCTATATCTGAAATGCCTATCGACACCTATATCTGAAATGCCTATCGACACCTATATCTAAAATGCCTATCGACACCTATTTTTGAAATGCCTATCGGAGACTACATCTGAAATGCCTATCAGCACCTATATTTGAAATGCCTATCGGCAACCATATCTGGAATGCCTATCGGCACCTATATTTGAAATGCCTATCGGCTTCTATATCTGAAATGCCTATCGGCACCTATTTTTAAAATGCCAATCGGCAACTATATCTGAAATGCCTATCGGCACCTATATCTGAAATGCCTATCGACACCTATATCTGAAATGCCTATCGACACCTATATCTGAAATGCCTATCGACACCTATATCTGAAATGCCTATCGACACCTATATCTGAAATGCCTATCGACACCTATATCTAAAATGCCTACCGACACCTATATCTGAAATGCCTATCGACACCTATATCTGAAATGCCTATCGACACCTATTTTTGAAATGCCTATCGGAAACCACATCTGAAATGCCTATCAGCACCTATATTTGAAATGCCTATCGGCAACCATATCTGGAATGCCTATCAGCACCTATATTTGAAATGCCTATCGGCTTCTATATCTGAAATGCCTATCGGCACCTATTTTTAAAATGCCAATCGGCAACTATATCTGAAATGCCTATCGGCACCTATATCTGAAATGCCTATCGACACCTATATCTGAAATGCCTATCGACACCTATATCTGAAATGCCTATCGACACCTATATCTGAAATAACTATCGACACCTATATCTGAAATGCCTATCGACACCTATATCTGAAATGCCTATCGACACCTATATCTGAAATGCCTATCGACACCTATATCTGAAATGCCTATCGACACCTATTTTTGAAATGCCTATCGGAAACTACATCTGAAATGCCTATCAGCACCTATATTTGAAATGCCTATCGGCAACCATATCTGGAATGCCTATCAGCACCTATATTTGAAATGCCTATCGGCTTCTATATCTGAAATGCCTATCGGCACCTATTTTTAAAATGCCAATCGGCAACTATATCTGAAATGCCTATCGGCACCTATATCTGAAATGCCTATCGACACCTATATCTGAAATGCCTATCGACACCTATATCTGAAATGCCTATCGACACCTATATCTGAAATGCCTATCGACACCTATATCTGAAATGCCTATTGACACCTATATCTGAAATGCCTATCGACACCTATATCTGAAATGCCTATCGACACCTATATCTGAAATGCCCATCGACACCTATTTTTGAAATGCCTATCGGAAACTACATCTGAAATGCCTATCAGCACCTATATTTGAAATGCCTATCGGCAACCATATCTGGAATGCCTATCGGCACCTATATTTGAAATGCCTATCGGCTTCTATATCTGAAATGCCTATCGGCACCTATTTTTAAAATGCCAATCGGCAACTATATCTGAAATGCCTATCGGCACCTATATCTGAAATGCCTATCGACACCTATATCTGAAATGCCTATCGACACCTATATCTGAAATGCCTATCGACACCTATATCTGAAATGCCTATCGACACCTATATCTGAAATGCCTATGGACACATATATCTGAAATGCCTATCGACACCTATATCTGAAATGCCTATCGACACCTATATCTGAAATGCCTATCGACACCTATTTTTGAAATGCCTATCGGAAACTACATCTGAAATGCCTATCAGCACCTATATTTGAAATGCCTATCGGCAACTATATCTGGAATTCCTATCGGCACCTATATTTGGAATGCCTATCGGCTTCTATATCTGAAATGCCTATCGGCACCTATTTTTAAAATGCCAATCGGCAACTATATCTGAAATGCCTATCGGCACCTATATCTAAAATGCCTATCGACACCTATATCTGAAATGCCTATCGACACCTATATCTGAAATGCCTATCGACACCTATATCTGAAATGCCTATCGACACCTATATCTGAAATGCCTATCGACACCTATATCTGAAATGCCTATCGACACCTATATCTGAAATGCCTATCGACACCTATTTTTGAAATGCCTATCGAAAACTACATCTGAAATGCCTATCAGCACCTTTATTTGAAATGCCTATCGGCAACCATATCTGGAATGCCTATCGGCACCTATATTTGAAATGCCTATCGGCTTCTATATCTGAAATGCCTATCGGCACCTATTTTTAAAATGCCAATCGGCAACTATATCTGAAATGCCTATCGGCACCTATATCTGAAATGCCTATCGACACCTATATCTGAAATGCCTATCGTCACCTATATCTGAAATGCCTATCGACACCTATATCTGAAATGCCTATCGACACCTATATCTGAAATGCCTATCGACACCTATATCTGAAATGCCTATCGACACATATATCTGAAATGCCTATTGACACCTATATCTGAAATGCCTATCGACACCTATTTTTGAAATGCCTATCGGAAACTACATCTGAAATGCCTATCAGCACCTATATTTGAAATGCCTATCGGCAACCATATCTGGAATGCCTATCGGCACCTATATTTGAAATGCCTATCGGCTTCTATATCTGAAATGCCTATCGGCACCTATTTTTAAAATGCCAATCGGCAACTATATCTGAAATGCCTATCGGCACCTATATCTGAAATGCCTATCGACACCTATATCTGAAATGCCTATCGACACCTATATCTGAAATGCCTATCGGAAACTACATCTGAAATGCCTATCAGCACCTATATTTGAAATGCCTATCGGCAACCATATCTGGAATGCCTATCAGCACCTATATTTGAAATGCCTATCGGCTTCTATATCTGAAATGCCTATCGGCACCTATTTTTAAAATGCCAATCGGCAACTATATCTGAAATGCCTATCGGCACCTATATCTGAAATGCCTATCGACACCTATATCTGAAATGCCTATCGACACCTATATCTGAAATGCCATTCGACACCTATATCTGAAATGCCTATCGACACCTATATCTGAAATGCCTATCGACACCTATATCTGAAATGCCTATCGACACCTATATCTGAAATGCCTATCGACACCTATATCTGAAATGCCTATCGACACCTATATCTGAAATGCCTATCGACACCTATATCTGAAATGCCTATCGACACCTATATCTGAAATGCCTATCGACACCTATTTTTGAAATGCCTATCGGAGACTACATCTGAAATGCCTATCAGCACCTATATTTGAAATGCCTATCGGCAACCATATCTGGAATGCCTATCAGCACCTATATTTGAAATGCCTATCGGCTTCTATATCTGAAATGCCTATCGGCACCTATTTTTAAAATGCCAATCGGCAACTATATCTGAAATGCCTATCGGCACCTATATCTGAAATGCCTATCGACACCTATATCTGAAATGCCTATCGACACCTATATCTGAAATGCCTATCGACACCTATATCTGAAATGACTATCGACACCTATATCTGAAATGCCTATCGACACCTATATCTGAAATGCCTATCGACACCTATATCTGAAATGCCTATCGACACCTATATCTGAAATGCCTATCGACACCTATTTTTGAAATGCCTATCGGAAACTACATCTGAAATGCCTATCAGCACCTATATTTGAAATGCCTATCGGCAACCATATCTGGAATGCCTATCAGCACCTATATTTGAAATGCCTATCGGCTTCTATATCTGAAATGCCTATCGGCACCTATTTTTAAAATGCCAATCGGCAACTATATCTGAAATGCCTATCGGCACCTATATCTGAAATGCCTATCGACACCTATATCTGAAATGCCTATCGACACCTATATCTGAAATGCCTATCGACACCTATATCTGAAATGCCTATCGACACCTATATCTGAAATGCCAATTGACACCTATATCTGAAATGCCTATCGACACCTATATCTGAAATGCCTATCGACACCTATATCTGAAATGCCCATCGACACCTATTTTTGAAATGCCTATCGGAAACTACATCTGAAATGTCTATCAGCACCTATATTTGAAATGCCTGTCGGCAACCATATCTGGAATGCCTATCGGCACCTATATTTGAAATGCCTATCGGCTTCTATATCTGAAATGCCTATCGGCACCTATTTTTAAAATGCCAAACGGCAACTATATCTGAAATGCCTATCGGCATCTATATCTGAAATGCCTATCGACACCTATATCTGAAATGCCTATCGACACCTATATCTGAAATGCCTATCGACACCTATATCTGAAATGCCTATCGACACCTATATCTGAAATGCCTATGGACACCTATATCTGAAATGCCTATCGACACCTATATCTGAAATGCCTATCGACACCTATATCTGAAATGCCTATCGACACCTATTTTTGAAATGCCTATCGGAAACTACATCTGAAATGCCTATCAGCACCTATATTTGAAATGCCTATCGGCAACCATATCTGGAATTCCTATCGGCACCTATATTTGGAATGCCTATCGGCTTCTATATCTCAAATGCCTATCGGCACCTATTTTTAAAATGCCAATCGGCAACTATATTTGAAATGCCTATTGGCATCCATATCTTGAATGCCTATCGGCACCTATATTTGAAATGCCTATCGGCTTCTATATCTGAAATGCCTATCGGCACCTATTTTTAAAATGCCAATCGGCAACTATATCTGAAATGCCTATCGGCACCTATATCTGAAATGCCTATCGACACCTATATCTGAAATGCCTATCGACACCTATATCTGAAATGCCTATCGGAAACTACATCTGAAATGCCTATCAGCACCTATATTTGAAATGCCTATCGGCAACCATATCTGGAATGCCTATCGGCACCTATATTTGAAATGCCTATCGGCTTCTATATCTGAAATGCCTATCGGCACCTATTTTTAAAATACCAATCGGCAACTATATCTGAAATGCCTATCGGCACCTATATCTGAAATGCCTATCGACACCTATATCTGAAATGCCTATCGACACCTATATCTGAAATGCCTATCGACACCTATATCTGAAATGCCTATCGACACTTATATCTGAAATGCCTATCGACACCTATATATGAAATGCCTATCGACACCTATATCTGAAATGCCTATCGACACCTATATCTGAAATGCCTATCGACACCTATTTTTAAAATGCCTATCGGAAACTACATCTGAAATGCCTATCAGCACCTATATTTGAAATGCCCATCGGCAACCATATCTGGAATGCCTATCGGCACCTATATTTGAAATGCCTATCGGCTTCTATATCTGAAATGCCTATCGGCACCTATTTTTAAAATGCCAATCGGCAACTATATCTGAAATGCCTATCGGCACCTATATCTGAAATGCCTATCGACACCTATATCTGAAATGCCTATCGACACCTATATCTGAAATGCCTATCGACACCTATATCTGAAATGCCTATCGACACCTATATCTGAAATGCCTATCGACACCTATATCTGAAATGCCTATCGACACCTATATCTGAAATGCCTATCGACACCTATATCTGAAATGCCTATCGACACCTATATCTGAAATGCCTATCGACACCTATTTTTGAAATGCCAATCGGAAACTACATCTGAAATGCCTATCAGCACCTATATTTGAAATGCCTATCGGCAACCATATCTGGAATGCCTATCGGCACCTATATTTGAAATGTCTATCGGCTTCTATATCTGAAATGCCTATCGGCACCTATTTTTAAAATGCCAATCGGCAACTATATCTGAAATGCCTATCGGCACCTATATCTGAAATGCCTATCGACACATATATCTGAAATGCCTATCGACACCTATATCTGAAATGCCTATCGACACCTATATCTGAAATGCCTATCGACATCTATATCTGAAATGCCTATCGACACCTATATCTGAAATGCCTATCGACACCTATATCTGAAATGCCTATCTACACCTATATCTGAAATGCCTATCGACACCTATTTTTGAAATGCCTATCGGAAACTACATCTGAAATGCCTATCAGCACCTATATTTGAAATGCCTATGGGCAACCATATCTGGAATACCTATCGGCACCTATATTTGAAATGCCTATCGGCTTCTATATCTGAAATGCCTATCGGCACCTATTTTTAAAATGCCAATCGGCAACTATATCTGAAATGCCTATCGGCACCTATATCTGAAATGCCTATCGACACCTATATCTGAAATGCCTATCGACACCTATATCTAAAATGCCTATCGACACCTATATCTGAAATGCCTATCGACACCTATATCTGAAATGCCTATCGACACCTATATCTGAAATGCCTATCGACACCTATTTTTGAAATGCCTATCGGAAACTACATTTGAAATGCCTATCAGCACCTATATTTGAAATGCCTATCGGCAACCATATCTGGAATGCCTATCGGCACCTATATTTGAAATGCCTATCGGCTTCTATATCTGAAATGCCTATCGGCACCTATTTTGTATGCCAATCGGCAACTATATCTGAAATGCCTATCGGCACCTATATCTGAAATGCCTATCGACACCTATATCTGAAATGCCTATCGACACATATATCTGAAATGCCTATCGACACCTATATCTGAAATGCCTATCGACACCTATATCTGAAATGCCTATCGACACCTATATCTGAAATGCCTATCGACACCTACATCTGAAATGCCTATCGACACCTATTTTTAAAATGCCTATCGGAAACTACATCTGAAATGCCTATCAGCACCTATATTTGAAATGCCTATCGGCAACCATATCTGGAATGCCTATCGGCACCTATATTTGAAATGCCTATCGGCTTCTATATCTGAAATGCCTATCGGCACCTATTTTTAAAATGCCAATCGGCAACTATATCTGAAATGCCTATCGGCACCTATATCTGAAATGCCTATCGACACCTATATCTGAAATGCCTATCGACACCTATATCTGAAATGCCTATCGACACCTATATCTGAAATGCCTATCGACACCTATATCTGAAATGCCTATCGACACCTATATCTGAAATGCCTATCGACACCTATTTTTGAAATGCCTATCGGAAACTACATCTGAAATGCCTATCAGCACCTATATTTGAAATGCCTATCGGCAACCATATCTGGAATTCCTATCGGCACCTATATTTGGAATGCCTATCGGCTTCTATATCTCAAATGCCTATCGGCACCTATTTTTAAAATGCCAATCGGCAACTATATTTGAAATGCCTATTGGCAACCATATCTTGAATGCCTATCGGCACCTATATTTGAAATGCCTATCGGCTTCTATATCTGAAATGCCTATCGGCACCTATTTTTAAAATGCCAATCGGCAACTATATCTGAAATGCCTATCGGCACCTATATCTGAAATGCCTATCGACACCTATATCTGAAATGCCTATCGACACCTATATCTGAAATGCCTATCGGAATCTACATCTGAAATGCCTATCAGCACCTATATTTGAAATGCCTATCGGCAACCATATCTGGAATGCCTATCGGCACCTATATTTGAAATGCCTATCGGCTTCTATATCTGAAATGCCTATCGGCACCTATTTTTAAAATGCCAATCGGCAACTATATCTGAAATGCCTATCGGCACCTATATCTGAAATGCCTATCGACACCTATATCTGAAATGCCTATCGACACCTATATCTGAAATGCCTATCGACACCTATATCTGAAATGCCTATCGACACTTATATCTGAAATGCCTATCGACACCTATATATGAAATGCCTATCGACACCTATATCTGAAATGCCTATCGACACCTATATCTGAAATGCCTATCGACACCTATTTTTAAAATGCCTATCGGAAACTACATCTGAAATGCCTATCAGCACCTATATTTGAAATGCCTATCGGCAACCATATCTGGAATGCCTATCGGCACCTATATTTGAAATGCCTATCGGCTTCTATATCTGAAATGCCTATCGGCACCTATTTTTAAAATGCCAATCGGCAACTATATCTGAAATGCCTATCGGCACCTATATCTGAAATGCCTATCGACACCTATATCTGAAATGCCTATCGACACCTATATCTGAAATGCCTATCGACACCTATATCTGAAATGCCTATCGACACCTATATCTGAAATGCCTATCGACACCTATATCTGAAATGCCTATCGACACCTATATCTGAAATGCCTATCGACACCTATATCTGAAATGCCTATCGACACCTATATCTGAAATGCCTATCGACACCTATTTTTGAAATGCCAATCGGAAACTACATCTGAAATGCCTATCAGCACCTATATTTGAAATGCCTATCGGCAACCATATCTGGAATGCCTATCGGCACCTATATTTGAAATGTCTATCGGCTTCTATATCTGAAATGCCTATCGGCACCTATTTTTAAAATGCCAATCGGCAACTATATCTGAAATGCCTATCGGCACCTATATCTGAAATGCCTATCGACACTTATATCTGAAATGCCTATCGACACCTATATCTGAAATGCCTATCGACACCTATATCTGAAATGCCTATCGACATCTATATCTGAAATGCCTATCGACACCTATATCTGAAATGCCTATCGACACCTATATCTGAAATGCCTATCTACACCTATATCTGAAATGCCTATCGACACCTATTTTTGAAATGCCTATCGGAAACTACATCTGAAATGCCTATCAGCACCTATATTTGAAATGCCTATGGGCAACCATATCTGGAATACCTATCGGCACCTATATTTGAAATGCCTATCGGCTTCTATATCTAAAATGCCTATCGGCACCTATTTTTAAAATGCCAATCGGCAACTATATCTGAAATGCCTATCGGCACCTATATCTGAAATGCCTATCGACACCTATATCTGAAATGCCTATCGACACCTATATCTAAAATGCCTATCGACACCTATATCTGAAATGCCTATCGACACCTATATCTGAAATGCCTATCGACACCTATATCTGAAATGCCTATCGACACCTATTTTTGAAATGCCTATCGGAAACTACATTTGAAATGCCTATCAGCACCTATATTTGAAATGCCTATCGGCAACCATATCTGGAATGCCTATCGGCACCTATATTTGAAATGCCTATCGGCTTCTATATCTGAAATGCCTATCGGCACCTATTTGGTATGCCAATCGGCAACTATATCTGAAATGCCTATCGGCACCTATATCTGAAATGCCTATCGACACCTATATCTGAAATGCCTATCGACACATATATCTGAAATGCCTATCGACACCTATATCTGAAATGCCTATCGACACCTATATCTGAAATGCCTATCGACACCTATATCTGAAATGCCTATCGACACCTACATCTGAAATGCCTATCGACACCTATTTTTAAAATGCCTATCGGAAACTACATCTGAAATGCCTTTCAGCACCTATATTTGAAATGCCTATCGGCAACCATATCTGGAATGCCTATCGGCACCTATGTTTGAAATGCCTATCGGCTTCTATATCTGAAATGCCTATCGGCACCTATTTTTAAAATGCCAATCGGCAACTATATCTGAAATGCCTATCGGCACCTATATCTGAAATGCCTATCGACACCTATATCTGAAATGCCTATCGACACCTATATCTGAAATGCCTATCGACACCTATATCTGAAATGCCTATCGACACCTATATCTGAAATGCCTATCGACACCTATATCTGAAATGCCTATCGACACCTATATCTGAAATGCCTATCGACACCTATATCTGAAATGCCTATCGAACCTATATCTGAAATGCCTATCGACACCTATATCTGAAATGCCTATCGACACCTATTTTTGAAATGCCTATCGGAAACTACATCTGAAATGCCTATCAGCACCTATATTTGAAATGCCTATCGGCAACCATATCTGGAATGCCTATCGGCACCTATATTTGAAATGCCTATCGGCTTCTATATCTGAAATGCCTATCGGCACCTATTTTTAAAATGCCAATCGGCAACTATATCTGAAATGCCTATCGGCACCTATATCTGAAATGCCTATCGACACCTATATCTGAAATGCCTATCGACACCTATATCTGAAATGCCTATCGACACCTATATCTGAAATGCCTATCGACACCTATATCTGAAATGCCTATCGACACCTATATCTGAAATGCCTATCGACACCTATATCTTAAATGCCTATCGACACCTATATCTGAAATGCCTATCGACACCTATTTTTGAAATGCCTATCGGAAACTACATCTGAAATGCCTATCAGCACCTATATTTGAAATGCCTATCGGCAACCATAACTGGAATGCCTATCGGCACCTATATTTGAAATGCCTATCGGCTTCTATACCTGAAATGCCTATCGGCACCTATTTTTAAAATGCCAATCGGCAACTATACCTGAAATGCCTATCGGCACCTATATCTGAAATGCCTATCGACACCTATATCTGAAATGCCTATCGACACCTATATCTGAAATGCCTATCGACACCTATATCTGAAATGCCTATCGACACCTATATCTGAAATGCCTATCGACACCTATATCTGAAATGCCTATCGACACCTATTTTTGAAATGCCTATCGGAAACTACATCTGAAATGCCTATCAGCACCTATATTTGAAATGCCTATCGGCAACCATATCTGGAATGCCTATCGGCACCTATATTTGAAATGCCTATCGGCTTCTATATCTGAAATGCCTATCGGCACCTATTTTTAAAATGCCAATCGGCAACTATATCTGAAATGCCTATCGGCACCTATATCTGAAATGCCTATCGACACCTATATCTGAAATGCCTATCGACACCTATATCTGAAATGCCTATCGACACCTATATCTGAAATGCCTATAGACACCTATATCTGAAATGCCTATCGACACCTATATCTGAAATGCCTATCGACACCTATATCTGAAATGCCTATCGACACCTATATCTGAAATGCCTATCGACACCTTTTTTTAAAATGCCTATCGGAAACTACATCTGAAATGCCTATCAGCACCTATATTTGAAATGCCTATCGGCAACCATATCTGGAATGCCTATCGGCACCTATATTTGAAATGCCTATCGGCTTCTATATCTGAAATGCCTATCGGCACCTATTTTTAAAATGCCAATCGGCAACTATATCTGAAATGCCTATCAGCACCTATATTTGAAATGCCTATCGGCAACCATATCTGGAATGCCTATCGGCACCTATATTTGAAATGTCTATCGGCTTCTATATCTGAAATGCCTATCGGCACCTATTTTTAAAATGCCAATCGGCAACTATATCTGAAATGCCTATCGGCACCTATATCTGAAATGCCTATCGACACATATATCTGAAATGCCTATCGACACCTATATCTGAAATGCCTATCGACACCTATATCTGAAATGCCTATCGACATCTATATCTGAAATGCCTATCGACACCTATATCTGAAATGCCTATCGACACCTATATCTGAAATGCCTATCTACACCTATATCTGAAATGCCTATCGACACCTATTTTTGAAATGCCTATCGGAAACTACATCTGAAATGCCTATCAGCACCTATATTTGAAATGCCTATGGGCAACCATATCTGGAATACCTATCGGCACCTATATTTGAAATGCCTATCGGCTTCTATATCTAAAATGCCTATCGGCACCTATTTTTAAAATGCCAATCGGCAACTATATCTGAAATGCCTATCAGCACCTATATCTGAAATGCCTATCGACACCTATATCTGAAATGCCTATCGACACCTATATCTAAAATGCCTATCGACACCTATATCTGAAATGCCTATCGACACCTATATCTGAAATGCCTATCGACACCTATATCTGAAATGCCTATCGACACCTATTTTTGAAATGCCTATCGGAAACTACATTTGAAATGCCTATCAGCACCTATATTTGAAATGCCTATCGGCAACCATATCTGGAATGCCTATCGGCACCTATATTTGAAATGCCTATCGGCTTCTATATCTGAAATGCCTATCTGCACCTATTTTGTATGCCAATCGGCAACTATATCTGAAATGCCTATCGGCACCTATATCTGAAATGCCTATCGACACCTATATCTGAAATGCCTATCGACACCTATATCTGAAATGCCTATCGACACCTATATCTGAAATGCCTATCGACACCTATATCTGAAATGCCTATCGACACCTATATCTGAAATGCCTATCGACACCTACATCTGAAATGCCTATCGACACCTATTTTTAAAATGCCTATCGGAAACTACATCTGAAATGCCTATCAGCACCTATATTTGAAATGCCTATCGGCAACCATATCTGGAATGCCTATCGGCACCTATATTTGAAATGCCTATCGGCTTCTATATCTGAAATGCCTATCGGCACCTATTTTTAAAATGCCAATCGGCAACTATATCTGAAATGCCTATCGGCACCTATATCTGAAATGCCTTTCGACACCTATATCTGAAATGCCTATCGACACCTATATCTGAAATGCCTATCGACACCTATATCTGAAATGCCTATCGACACCTATATCTGAAATGCCTATCGACACCTATATCTGAAATGCCTATCGACACCTATATCTGAAATGCCTATCGACACCTATATCTGAAATGCCTATCGACACCTATATCTGAAATGCCTATCGACACCTATATCTGAAATGCCTATCGACACCTATTTTTGAAATGCCTATCGGAAACTACATCTGAAATGCCTATCAGCACCTATATTTGAAATGCCTATCGGCAACCATATCTGGAATGCCTATCGGCACCTATATTTGAAATGCCTATCGGCTTCTATATCTGAAATGCCTATCGGCACCTATTTTATAAATGCCAATCGGCAACTATATCTGAAATGCCTATCGGCACCTATATCTGAAATGCCTATCGACACCTATATCTGAAATGCCTATCGACACCTATATCTGAAATGCCTATCGACACCTATATCTGAAATGCCTATCGACACCTATATCTGAAATGCCTATCCACACCCATATCTGAAATGCCTATCGACACCTATATCTTAAATGCCTATCGACACCTATATCTGAAATGCCTATCGACACCTATTTTTGAAATGCCTATCGGAAACTACATCTGAAATGCCTATCAGCACCTATATTTGAAATGCCTATCGGCAACCATATCTGGAATGCCTATCGGCACCTATATTTGAAATGCCTATCGGCTTCTATACCTGAAATGCCTATCGGCACCTATTTTTAAAATGCCAATCGGCAACTATACCTGAAATGCCTATCGGCACCTATATCTGAAATGCCTATCGACACCTATATCTGAAATGCCTATCGACACCTATATCTGAAATGCCTATCGACACCTATATCTGAAATGCCTATCGACACCTATATCTGAAATGCCTATCGACACCTATATCTGAAATGCCTATCGACACCTATTTTTGAAATGCCTATCGGAAACTACATCTGAAATGCCTATCAGCACCTATATTTGAAATGCCTATCGGCAACCATATCTGGAATGCCTATCGGCACCTATATTTGAAATGCCTATCGGCTTCTATATCTGAAATGCCTATCGGCACCTATTTTTAAAATGCCAATCGGCAACTATATCTGAAATGCCTATCGGCACCTATATCTGAAATGCCTATCGACACCTATATCTGAAATGCCTATCGACACCTATATCTGAAATGCCTATCGACACCTATATCTGAAATGCCTATCGACACCTATATCTGAAATGCCTATCGACACCTATATCTGAAATGCCTATCGACACCTATATCTGAAATGCCTATCGACACCTATATCTGAAATGCCTATCGACACCTATTTTTAAAATGCCTATCGGAAACTACATCTGAAATGCCTATCAGCACCTATATTTGAAATGCCTATCGGCAACCATATCTGGAATGCCTATCGGCACCTATATTTGAAATGCCTATCGGCTTCTATATCTGAAATGCCTATCGGCACCTATTTTTAAAATGCCAATCGGCAACTATATCTGAAATGCCTATCGGCACCTATATCTGAAATGCCTATCGACACCTATATCTGAAATGCCTATCGACACCTATATCTGAAATGCCTATCGACACCTATATCTGAAATGCCTATCGACACCTATATCTGAAATGCCTATCGACACCTATATCTGAAATGCCTATCGACACCTATATCTGAAATGCCTATCGACACCTATATCTGAAATGCCTATCGACACCTATATCTGAAATGCCTATCGACACCTATTTTTGAAATGCCTATCGGAAACTACATCTGAAATGCCTATCAGCACCTATATTTGAAATGCCTATCGGCAACCATATCTAGAATGCCTATCGGCACCTATATTTGAAATGCTTATCGGCTTCTATATCTGAAATGCCTATCGGCACCTATTTTTAAAATGCCAATCGGCAACTATATCTGAAATGCCTATCGGCACCTATATCTGAAATGCCTATCGACACCTATATCTGAAATGCCTATCGACACCTATATCTGAAATGCCTATCGACACCTATATCTGAAATGCCTATCGACACCTTTATCTGAAATGCCTATCGACACCTATATCTGAAATGCCTATCGACACCTATATCTGAAATGCCTATCGACACCTATATCTGAAATGCCTATCGACACCTATTTTTGAAATGCCTATCGGAAACTAAATCTGAAATGCCTATCAGCACCTATATTTGAAATGCCTATCGGCAACCATATCTGGAATGCCTATCGGCAACCATATCTGGAATTCCTATCGGCACCTATATTTGGAATGCCTATCGGCTTCTATATCTGAAATGCCTATCGGCACCTATTTTTAAAATGCCAATCGGCAACTATATCTGAAATGCCTATCGACACCTATATCTGAAATGCCTATCGACACCTATATCTGAAATGCCTATCGACACCTATATCTGAAATGCCTATCGACACCTATATCTGAAATGCCTATCGACACCTATATCTGAAATACCTATCGACATCTATATCTGAAATGCCTATCGACACCTATATCTGAAATGCCTATCGTACCTATATCTGAAATGCCTATCGACACCTATTTTTGAAATGCCTATCGGAAACTACATCTGAAATGCCTATCAGCACCTATATTTGAAATGCCTATCGGCAACCATATCTGGAATGCCTATCGGCACCTATATTTGAAATGCCTATCGGCTTCTATATCTGAAATGCCTATCGGCACCTATTTTTAAAATGCCAATCGGCAACTATATCTGAAATGCCTATCGGCACCTATATCTGACATGCCTATCGACACCTATATCTGAAATGCCTATCGACACCTATATCTGAAATGCCTATCGACACCTATATCTGAAATGCCTATCGACACCTATATCTGAAATGCCTATCGACACCTATATCTGAAATGCCTATCGACACCTATATCTGAAATGCCTATCGACACCTATTTTTGGAATGCCTATCGGAAACTACATCTGAAATGCCTATCAGCACCTATATTTGAAATGCCTATCGGCAACCATATCTGGAATGCCTATCGGCACCTATTTTTGAAATGCCTATCGGAAACTACATCTGAAATGCCTATCAGCACCTATATTTGAAATGCCTATCGGCAACCATATCTGGAATGCCTATCGGCACCTATATTTGAAATGCCTATTGGCTTCTATATCTGAAATGCCTATCGGCACCTATTTTTAAAATGCCAATTGGCAACTATATCTGAAATGCCTATCGGCACCTATATCTGAAATGCCTATCGACACCTATATCTGAAATGCCTATTGACACCTATATCTGAAATGCCTATCGACACCTATATCTGAAATGCCTATCGACACCTATATCTGAAATGCTTATCGACACCTATATCTGAAATGCCTATCGACACCTATATCTGAAATGCCTATCGACACCTATATCTGAAATGCCTATCGACACCTATATCTGAAATGCCTATCGACACCTATTTTTGAAATGCCTATCGGAAACTACATCTGAAATGCCTATCAGCACCTATATTTGAAATGCCTATCGGCAACCATATCTGGAATGCCTATCGGCACCTATATTTGAAATGCCTATCGGCTTCTATATCTGAAATGCCTATCGGCACCTATTTTTAAAATGCAAATCGGCAACTATATCTGAAATGCCTATCGGCACCTATATCTGAAATGCCTATCGACACCTATATCTGAAATGCCTATCGACACCTATATCTGAAATGCCTATCGACACCTATATCTGAAATGCCTATCGACACCTATATCTGAAATGCCTATCGACACCTATATCTGAAATGCCTATCGAGACCTATATCTGAAATGCCTATCGACACCTATATCTGAAATGCCTATCGACACCTATATCTGAAATGCCTATCGATACCTATTTTTGAAATGCCTATCGGAAACTACATCTGAAATGCCTATCAGCACCTATATTTGAAATGCCTATCGGCAACCATATCTGGAATGCTTATCGGCACCTATATTTGAAATGCCTATCGGCTTCTATATCTGAAATGCCTATCGGCACCTATTTTTAAAATGCCAATCGGCAACTATATCTGAAATGCCTATCGGCACCTATATCTGAAATGCCTATCGACACCTATATCTGAAATGCCTATCGACACCTATATCTGAAATGCCTATCGACACCTATATCTGAAATGCCTATCGACACCTATATCTGAAATGCCTATCGACACCTATATCTGAAATGCCTATCGACACCTATATCTGAAATGCCTATCGACACCTATTTTTGAAATGCCTATCGGAAACTACATCTGAAATGCCTATCAGCACCTATATTTGAAATGCCTATCGGCAACCATATCTGGAATGCCTATCGGCACCTATATTTGAAATGCCTATCGGCTTCTATATCTGAAATGCCTATCGGCACCTATTTTTAGAATGCCAATCGGCAACTATATCTGAAATGCCTATCGGCACCTATATCTGAAATGCCTATCGACACCTATATCTGAAATGCCTATCGACACCTATATCTGAAATGCCTATCGACACCTATATCTGAAATGCCTATCGACACCTATATCTGAAATGCCTATCGACACCTATATCTGAAATGCCTATCGACACCTATTTTTGAAATGCCTATCGAAAACTACATCTGAAATGCCTATCAACACCTATATTTGAAATGCCTATCGGCAACCATATCTGGAATGCCTATCGGCACCTATATTTGAAATGCCTATCGGCTTCTATATCTGAAATGCCTATCGGCACCTATTTTTAAAATGCCAATCGGCAACTATATCTGAAATGCCTATCGGCACCTATATCTGAAATGCCTATCGACACCTATATCTGAAATGCCTATCGATACCTATATCTGAAATGCCTATCGACACCTATATCTGAAATGCCTATCGACACCTATATCTGAAATGCCTATCGACACCTATTTTTGAAATGCCTATCGGAAACTACATCTGAAATGCCTATCAGCACCTATATTTGAAATGCCTATCGGCAACCATATCTGAAATGCCTATCGGCACCTATATTTGAAATGCCTATCGGCTTCTATATCTGAAATGCCTATCGGCACCTATTTTTAAAATGCCAATCGGCAACTGTATCTGAAATGCCTATCGGCACCTATATCTGAAATGCCTATCGACACCTATATCTGAAATGCCTATCGACACCTATATCTGAAATGCCTATCGACACCTATATCTGAAATGCCTATCGACACCTATATCTGAAATGCCTATCGACACCTATATCTGAAATGCCTATCGACATCTATATCTGAAATGCCTATCGACACCTATATCTGAAATGCCTATCGACACCTATTTTTGAAATGCCTATCGGAAACTACATCTGAAATGCCTATCAGCACCTATATTTGAAATGCCTATCGGCAACCATATCTGGAATGCCTATCGGCACCTATATTTGAAATGCCTATCGGCTTCTATATCTGAAATGCCTATCGGCACCTATTTTTAAAATGCCAATCGGCAACTATATCTGAAATGCCTATCGGCACCTATATCTGAAATGCCTATCGACACCTAAATCTGAAATGCCTATCGACACCTATATCTGAAATGCCTATCGACACCTATATCTGAAATGCCTATCGACACCTATATCTGAAATGCCTATCGACACCTATATCTGAAATGCCTATCGACACCTATATCTGAAATGCCTATCGACACCTATATCTGAAATGCCTATCGACACCTATATCTGAAATGCCTATCGACACCTATTTTTGAAATGCCTATCGGAAACTACATCTGAAATGCCTATCAGCACCTTTATTTGAAATGCCTATCGGCAACCATATCTGAAATGCCTATCGGCACCTATTTTTAAAATGCCAATCGGCAACTATATCTGAAATGCCTATCGGCACCTATATCTGAAATGCCTATCGACACCTATATCTGAAATGCCTATCGACACCTATATCTGAAATGCCTATCGACACCTATATCTGAAATGCCTATCGACACCTATATCTGAAATGCCTATCGACACCTATATCTGAAATGCCTATCGACACCTATATCTGAAATGCCTATCGACACCTATATCTGAAATGCCTATCGACACCTATAACTGAAATGCCTATCGACACCTATTTTTGAAAAGCCTATCGGAAACTACATCTGAAATGCCTATCAGCACCTATATTTGAAATGCCTATCGGCAACCATATCTGGAATGCCTATCGGCACCTATATTTGAAATGCCTATCGGCTTCTATATCTGAAATGCCTATCGGCACCTATTTTTAAAATGCCAATCGGCAACTATATCTGGAATGCCTATCGGCACCTATATCTGAAATGCCTATCGACACCCATATCTGAAATGCCTATCGACACCTATATCTGAAATGCCTATCGACACCTATTTTTGAAATGCCTATCGGAAACTACATCTGAAATGCCTATCAGCACCTATATTTGAAATGCCTATCGGCAACCATATCTGGAATGTCTATCGGCACCTATATTTGAAATGCCTATCGGCTTCTATATCAGAAATGCCTATCGGCACCTATTTTTAAAATGCCAATCGGCAACTATATCTGAAATGCCTATCGGCACCTATATCTGAAATGCCTATCGACACCTATATCTGAAATGCCTATCGACACCTATATCTGAAATGCCTATCGACACCTATATCTGAAATGCCTATCGACACCTATATCTAAAATGCCTATCGACACCTATATCTGAAATGCCTATCGACACCTATATCTGAAATGCCTATCGACACCTATATCTGAAATGCCTATAGACACCTATTTTTGAAATGCCTATCAGAAACTACATCTGAAATGCCTATCAGCACCTATATTTGAAATGCCTATCGGCAACCATATCTGGAATGCCTATCGGCACCTATATTTGAAATGCCTATCGGCTTCTATATCTGAAATGCCTATCGGCACCTATTTTTAAAATGCCAATCGGCAACTATATCTGAAATGCCTATCGGCACCTATATCTGAAATGCCTATCGACACCTATATCTGAAATGCCTATCGACACCTATATCTGAAATGCCTATCGACACCTATATCTGAAATGCCTATCGACACCTATATCTGAAATGCCTATCGACACCTATATCTGAAATGCCTATCGACACCTATATCTGAAATGCCTATCGACACCTATATCTGAAATGCCTATCGACACCTATTTTTGAAATGCCTATCGGAAACTACATCTGAAATGCCTATCAGCACCTATATTTGAAATGCCTATCGGCAACCATATCTGGAATGCCTATCGGCACCTATTTTTGAAATGCCTATCGGAAACTACATCTGAAATGCCTATCAGCACCTATATTTGAAATGCCTATCGGCAACCATATCTGGAATGCCTATCGGCACCTATATTTGAAATGCCTATCGGCTTCTATATCTGAAATGCCTATCGGCACCTATTTTTAAAATGCCAATTGGCAACTATATCTGAAATGCCTATCGGCACCTATATCTGAAATGCCTATCGACACCTATATCTGAAATGCCTATCGACACCTATATCTAAAATGCCTATCGACACCTATATCTGAAATGCCTATCGACACCTATATCTGAAATGCTTATCGACACCTATATCTGAAATGCCTATCGACACCTATATCTGAAATGCCTATCGACACCTATATCTGAAATGCCTATCGACACCTATATCTGAAATGCCTATCGACACCTATTTTTGAAATGCCTATCGGAAACTACATCTGAAATGCCTATCAGCACCTATATTTGAAATGCCTATCGGCAACCATATCTGGAATGCCTATCGGCACCTATATTTGAAATGCCTATCGGCTTTTATATCTGAAATGCCTATCGGCACCTATTTTTAAAATGCCAATCGGCAACTATATCTGAAATGCCTATCGGCACCTATATCTGAAATGCCTATCGACACCTATATCTGAAATGCCTATCGACACCTATATCTGAAATGCCTATCGACACCTATATCTGAAATGCCTATCGACACCTATATCTAAAATGCCTATCGACACCTATATCTGAAATGCCTATCGACACCTATATCTGAAATGCCTATCGACACCTATATCTGAAATGCCTATCGACACCTATTTTTGAAATGCCTATCAGAAACTACATCTGAAATGCCTATCAGCACCTATATTTGAAATGCCTATCGGCAAACATATCTGGAATGCCTATCGGCACCTATATTTGAAATGCCTATCGGCTTCTATATCTGAAATGCCTATCGGCACCTATTTATAAAATGCCAATCGGCAATTATATCTGAAATGCCTATCGGCACCTATATCTGAAATGCCTATCGACACCTATATCTGAAATGCCTATCGACACCTATATCTGAAATGCCTATCGACACCTATATCTGAAATGCCTATCGACACCTATATCTGAAATGCCTATCGACACCTATATCTGAAATGCCTATCGACACCTATATCTGAAATGCCTATCGACACCTATATCTGAAATGCCTATCGACACCTATATCTGAAATGCCTATCGACACCTATTTTTGAAATGCCTATCGAAAACTACATCTGAAATGCCTATCAGCACCTATATTTGAAATGCCTATCGGCAACCATATCTGGAATGCCTATCGGCACCTATTTTTGAAATGCCTATCGGAAACTACATCTGAAATGCCTATCAGCACCTATATTTGAAATGCCTATCGGCAACCATATCTGGAATGCCTATCGGCACCTATATTTGAAATGCCTATCGGCTTCTATATCTGAAATGCCTATCGGCACCTATTTTTAAAATGCCAATTGGCAACTATATCTGAAATGCCTATCGGCACCTATATCTGAAATGCCTATCGGCACCTATATCTGAAATGCCTATTGACACCTATATCTGAAATGCCTATCGACACCTATATCTGAAATGCCTATCGACACCTATATCTGAAATGCTTATCGACACCTATATCTGAAATGCCTATCGACACCTTTATCTGAAATGCCTATCGACACCTATATCTGAAATGCCTATCGACACCTATATCTGAAATGCCTATCGACACCTATTTTTGAAATGCCTATCGGAAACTACATCTGAAATGCCTATCAGCACCTATATTTGAAATGCCTATCGGCAACCATATCTGGAATGCCTATCGGCACCTATATTTGAAATGCCTATCGGCTTCTATATCTGAAATGCCTATCGGCACCTATTTTTAAAATGCAAATCGGCAACTATATCTGAAATGCCTATCGGCACCTATATCTGAAATGCCTATCGACACCTATATCTGAAATGCCTATCGACACCTATATCTGAAATGCCTATCGACACCTATATCTGAAATGCCTATCGACACCTATATCTGAAATGCCTATCGACACCTATATCTGAAATGCCTATCGAGACCTATATCTGAAATGCCTATCGACACCTATATCTGAAATGCCTATCGACACCTATATCTGAAATGCCTATCGATACCTATTTTTGAAATGCCTATCGGAAACTACATCTGAAATGCCTATCAGCACCTATATTTGAAATGCCTATCGGCAACCATATCTGGAATGCTTATCGGCACCTATATTTGAAATGCCTATCGGCTTCTATATCTGAAATGCCTATCGGCACCTATTTTTAAAATGCCAATCGGCAACTATATCTGAAATGCCTATCGGCACCTATATCTGAAATGCCTATCGACACCTATATCTGAAATGCCTATCGACACCTATATCTGAAATGCCTATCGACACCTATATCTGAAATGCCTATCGAGACCTATATCTGAAATGCCTATCGACACCTATATCTGAAATGCCTATCGACACCTATATCTGAAATGCCTATCGATACCTATTTTTGAAATGCCTATCGGAAACTACATCTGAAATGCCTATCAGCACCTATATTTGAAATGCCTATCGGCAACCATATCTGGAATGCTTATCGGCACCTATATTTGAAATGCCTATCGGCTTCTATATCTGAAATGCCTATCGGCACCTATTTTTAAAATGCCAATCGGCAACTATATCTGAAATGCCTATCGGCACCTATATCTGAAATGCCTATCGACACCTATATCTGAAATGCCTATCGACACCTATATCTGAAATGCCTATCGACACCTATATCTGAAATGCCTATCGACACCTATATCTGAAATGCCTATCGACACCTATATCTGAAATGCCTATCGACACCTATATCTGAAATGCCTATCGACACCTATTTTTGAAATGCCTATCGGAAACTACATCTGAAATGCCTATCAGCACCTATATTTGAAATGCCTATCGGCAACCATATCTGGAATGCCTATCGGCACCTATATTTGAAATGCCTATCGGCTTCTATATCTGAAATGCCTATCGGCACCTATTTTTAAAATGCCAATCGGCAACTATATCTGAAATGCCTATCGGCACCTATATCTGAAATGCCTATCGACACCTATATCTGAAATGCCTATCGACACCTATATCTGAAATGCCTATCGACACCTATATCTGAAATGCCTATCGACACCTATATCTGAAATGCCTATCGACACCTATATCTGAAATGCCTATCGACACCTATTTTTGAAATGCCTATCGAAAACTACATCTGAAATGCCTATCAACACCTATATTTGAAATGCCTATCGGCAACCATATCTGGAATGCCTATCGGCACCTATATTTAAAATGCCTATCGGCTTCTATATCTGAAATGCCTATCGGCACCTATTTTTAAAATGCCAATCGGCAACTATATCTGAAATGCCTATCGGCACCTATATCTGAAATGCCTATCGACACCTATATCTGAAATGCCTATCGATACCTATATCTGAAATGCCTATCGACACCTATATCTGAAATGCCTATCGACACCTATATCTGAAATGCCTATCGACACCTATTTTTGAAATGCCTATCGGAAACTACATCTGAAATGCCTATCAGCACCTATATTTGAAATGCCTATCGGCAACCATATCTGAAATGCCTATCGGCACCTATATTTGAAATGCCTAACGGCTTCTATATCTGAAATGCCTATCGGCACCTATTTTTAAAATGCCAATCGGCAACTGTATCTGAAATGCCTATCGGCACCTATATCTGAAATGCCTATCGACACCTATATCTGAAATGCCTATCGACACCTATATCTGAAATGCCTATCGACACCTATATCTGAAATGCCTATCGACACCTATATCTGAAATGCCTATCGACACCTATATCTGAAATGCCTATCGACATCTATATCTGAAATGCCTATCGACACCTATATCTGAAATGCCTATCGACACCTATTTTTGAAATGCCTATCGGAAACTACATCTGAAATGCCTATCAGCACCTATATTTGAAATGCCTATCGGCAACCATATCTGGAATGCCTATCGGCACCTATATTTGAAATGCCTATCGGCTTCTATATCTGAAATGCCTATCGGCACCTATTTTTAAAATGCCAATCGGCAACTATATCTGAAATGCCTATCGGCACCTATATCTGAAATGCCTATCGACACCTAAATCTGAAATGCCTATCGACACCTATATCTGAAATGCCTATCGACACCTATATCTGAAATGCCTATCGACACCTATATCTGAAATGCCTATCGACACCTATATCTGAAATGCCTATCGACACCTATATCTGAAATGCCTATCGACACCTATATCTGAAATGCCTATCGACACCTATATCTGAAATGCCTATCGACACCTATTTTTGAAATGCCTATCGGAAACTACATCTGAAATGCCTATCAGCACCTTTATTTGAAATGCCTATCGGCAACCATATCTGAAATGCCTATCGGCACCTATTTTTAAAATGGCAATCGGCAACTATATCTGAAATGCCTATCGGCACCTATATCTGAAATGCCTATCGACACCTATATCTGAAATGCCTATCGACACCTATATCTGAAATGCCTATCGACACCTATATCTGAAATGCCTATCGACACCTATATCTGAAATGCCTATCGACACCTATATCTGAAATGCCTATCGACACCTATATCTGAAATGCCTATCGACACCTATATCTGAAATGCCTATCGACACCTATAACTGAAATGCCTATCGACACCTATTTTTGAAAAGCCTATCGGAAACTACATCTGAAATGCCTATCAGCACCTATATTTGAAATGCCTATCGGCAACCATATCTGGAATGCCTATCGGCACCTATATTTGAAATGCCTATCGGCTTCTATATCTGAAATGCCTATCGGCACCTATTTTTAAAATGCCAATCGGCAACTATATCTGGAATGCCTATCGGCACCTATATCTGAAATGCCTATCGACACCCATATCTGAAATGCCTATCGACACCTATATCTGAAATGCCTATCGACACCTATTTTTGAAATGCCTATCGGAAACTACATCTGAAATGCCTATCAGCACCTATATTTGAAATGCCTATCGGCAACCATATCTGGAATGCCTATCGGCACCTATATTTGAAATGCCTATCGGCTTCTATATCAGAAATGCCTATCGGCACCTATTTTTAAAATGCCAATCGGCAACTATATCTGAAATGCCTATCGGCACCTATATCTGAAATGCCTATCGACACCTATATCTGAAATGCCTATCGACACCTATATCTGAAATGCCTATCGACACCTATATCTGAAATGCCTATCGACACCTATATCTGAAATGCCTATCGACACCTATATCTGAAATGCCTATCGACACCTATATCTGAAATGCCTATCGACACCTATATCTGAAATGCCTATAGACACCTATTTTTGAAATGCCTATCAGAAACTACATCTGAAATGCCTATCAGCACCTATATTTGAAATGCCTATCGGCAACCATATCTGGAATGCCTATCGGCACCTATATTTGAAATGCCTATCGGCTTCTATATCTGAAATGCCTATCGGCACCTATTTTTAAAATGCCAATCGGCAACTATATCTGAAATGCCTATCGGCACCTATATCTGAAATGCCTATCGACACCTATATCTGAAATGCCTATCGACACCTATATCTGAAATGCCTATCGACACCTATATCTGAAATGCCTATCGACACCTATATCTGAAATGCCTATCGACACCTATATCTGAAATGCCTATCGACACCTATATCTGAAATGCCTATCGACACCTATATCTGAAATGCCTATCGACACCTATATTTGAAATGCCTATCGACACCTATTTTTGAAATGCCTATCGGAAACTACATCTGAAATGCCTATCAGCACCTATATTTGAAATGCCTATCGGCAACCATATCTGGAATGCCTATCGGCACCTATTTTTGAAATGCCTATCGGAAACTACATCTGAAATGCCTATCAGCACCTATATTTGAAATGCCTATCGGCAACCATATCTGGAATGCCTATCGGCACCTATATTTGAAATGCCTATCGGCTTCTATATCTGAAATGCCTATCGGCACCTATTTTTAAAATGCCAATTGGCAACTATATCTGAAATGCCTATCGGCACCTATATCTGAAATGCCTATCGACACCTATATCTGAAATGCCTATCGACACCTATATCTAAAATGCCTATCGACACCTATATCTGAAATGCCTATCGACACCTATATCTGAAATGCTTATCGACACCTATATCTGAAATGCCTATCGACACCTATATCTGAAATGCCTATCGACACCTATATCTGAAATGCCTATCGACACCTATATCTGAAATGCCTATCGACACCTATTTTTGAAATGCCTATCGGAAACTACATCTGAAATGCCTATCAGCACCTATATTTGAAATGCCTATCGGCAACCATATCTGGAATGCCTATCGGCACCTATATTTGAAATGCCTATCGGCTTTTATATCTGAAATGCCTATCGGCACCTATTTTTAAAATGCCAATCGGCAACTATATCTGAAATGCCTATCGGCACCTATATCTGAAATGCCTATCGACACCTATATCTGAAATGCCTATCGACACCTATATCTGAAATGCCTATCGACACCTATATCTGAAATGCCTATCGACACCTATATCTGAAATGCCTATCGACACCTATATCTGAAATGCCTATCAACACCTATTTTTGAAATGCCTATCAGAAACTACATCTGAAATGCCTATCAGCACCTATATTTGAAATGCCTATCGGCAAACATATCTGGAATGCCTATCGGCACCTATATTTGAAATGCCTATCGGCTTCTATATCTGAAATGCCTATCGGCACCTATTTTTAAAATGCCAATCGGCAAATATATCTGAAATGCCTATCGGCACCTATATCTGAAATGCCTATCGACACCTATATCTGAAATGCCTATCGACACCTATATCTGAAATGCCTATCGACACCTATATCTGAAATGCCTATCGACACCTATATCTGAAATGCCTATCGACACCTATATCTGAAATGCCTATCGACACCTATATCTGAAATGCCTATCGACACCTATATCTGAAATGCCTATCGACACCTATATCTGAAATGCCTATCGACACCTATTTTTGAAATGCCTATCGGAAACTACATCTGAAATGCCTATCAGCACCTATATTTGAAATGCCTATCGGCAACCATATCTGGAATGCCTATCGGCACCTATTTTTGAAATGCCTATCGGAAACTACATCTGAAATGCCTATCAGCACCTATATTTGAAATGCCTATCGGCAACCATATCTGGAATGCCTATCGGCACCTATATTTGAAATGCCTATCGGCTTCTATATCTGAAATGCCTATCGGCACCTATTTTTAAAATGCCAATTGGCAACTATATCTTAAATGCCTATCGGCACCTATATCTGAAATGCCTATCGACACCTATATCTGAAATGCCTATTGACACCTATATCTGAAATGCCTATCGACACCTATATCTGAAATGCCTATCGACACCTATATCTGAAATGCTTATCGACACCTATATCTGAAATGCCTATCGACACCTATATCTGAAATGCCTATCGACACCTATATCTGAAATGCCTATCGACACCTATATCTGAAATGCCTATCGACACCTATTTTTGAAATGCCTATCGGAAACTACATCTGAAATGCCTATCAGCACCTATATTTGAAATGCCTATCGGCAACCATATCTGGAATGCCTATCGGCACCTATATTTGAAATGCCTATCGGCTTCTATATCTGAAATGCCTATCGGCACCTATTTTTAAAATGCAAATCGGCAACTATATCTGAAATGCCTATCGGCACCTATATCTGAAATGCCTATCGACACCTATATCTGAAATGCCTATCGACACCTATATCTGAAATGCCTATCGACACCTATATCTGAAATGCCTATCGACACCTATATCTGAAATGCCTATCGACACCTATATCTGAAATGCCTATCGAGACCTATATCTGAAATGCCTATCGACACCTATATCTGAAATGCCTATCGACACCTATATCTGAAATGCCTGTCGATACCTATTTTTGAAATGCCTATCGGAAACTACATCTGAAATGCCTATCAGCACCTATATTTGAAATGCCTATCGGCAACCATATCTGGAATGCTTATCGGCACCTATATTTGAAATGCCTATCGGCTTCTATATCTGAAATGCCTATCGGCACCTATTTTTAAAATGCCAATCGGCAACTATATCTGAAATGCCTATCGGCACCTATATCTGAAATGCCTATCGACACCTATATCTGAAATGCCTATCGACACCTATATCTGAAATGCCTATCGACACCTATATCTGAAATGCCTATCGACACCTATATCTGAAATGCCTATCGACACCTATATCTGAAATGCCTATCGACACCTATATCTGAAATGCCTATCGACACCTATTTTTGAAATGCCTATCGGAAACTACATCTGAAATGCCTATCAGCACCTATATTTGAAATGCCTATCGGCAACCATATCTGGAATGCCTATCGGCACCTATATTTGAAATGCCTATCGGCTTCTATATCTGAAATGCCTATCGGCACCTATTTTTAAAATGCCAATCGGCAACTATATCTGAAATGCCTATCGGCACCTATATCTGAAATGCCTATCGACACCTATATCTGAAATGCCTATCGACACCTATATCTGAAATGCCTATCGACACCTATATCTGAAATGCCTATCGACACCTATATCTGAAATGCCTATCGACACCTATATCTGAAATGCCTATCGACACCTATTTTTGAAATGCCTATCGAAAACTACATCTGAAATGCCTATCAACACCTATATTTGAAATGCCTATCGGCAACCATATCTGGAATGCCTATCGGCACCTATATTTGAAATGCCTATCGGCTTCTATATCTGAAATGCCTATCGGCACCTATTTTTAAAATGCCAATCGGCAACTATATCTGAAATGCCTATCGGCACCTATATCTGAAATGCCTATCGACACCTATATCTGAAATGCCTATCGATACCTATATCTGAAATGCCTATCGACACCTATATCTGAAATGCCTATCGACACCTATATCTGAAATGCCTATCGACACCTATTTTTGAAATGCCTATCGGAAACTACATCTGAAATGCCTATCAGCACCTATATTTGAAATGCCTATCGGCAACCATATCTGAAATGCCTATCGGCACCTATATTTGAAATGCCTATCGGCTTCTATATCTGAAATGCCTATCGGCACCTATTTTTAAAATGCCAATCGGCAACTGTATCTGAAATGCCTATCGGCACCTATATCTGAAATGCCTATCGACACCTATATCTGAAATGCCTATCGACACCTATATCTGAAATGCCTATCGACACCTATATCTGAAATGCCTATCGACACCTATATCTGAAATGCCTATCGACACCTATATCTGAAATGCCTATCGACATCTATATCTGAAATGCCTATCGACACCTATATCTGAAATGCCTATCGACACCTATTTTTGAAATGCCTATCGGAAACTACATCTGAAATGCCTATCAGCACCTATATTTGAAATGCCTATCGGCAACCATATCTGGAATGCCTATCGGCACCTATATTTGAAATGCCTATCGGCTTCTATATCTGAAATGCCTATCGGCACCTATTTTTAAAATGCCAATCGGCAACTATATCTGAAATGCCTATCGGCACCTATATCTGAAATGCCTATCGACACCTAAATCTGAAATGCCTATCGACACCTATATCTGAAATGCCTATCGACACCTATATCTGAAATGCCTATCGACACCTATATCTGAAATGCCTATCGACACCTATATCTGAAATGCCTATCGACACCTATATCTGAAATGCCTATCGACACCTATATCTGAAATGCCTATCGACACCTATATCTGAAATGCCTATCGACACCTATTTTTGAAATGCCTATCGGAAACTACATCTGAAATGCCTATCAGCACCTTTATTTGAAATGCCTATCGGCAACCATATCTGAAATGCCTATCGGCACCTATTTTTAAAATGCCAATCGGCAACTATATCTGAAATGCCTATCGGCACCTATATCTGAAATGCCTATCGACACCTATATCTGAAATGCCTATCGACACCTATATCTGAAATGCCTATCGACACCTATATCTGAAATGCCTATCGACACCTATATCTGAAATGCCTATCGACACCTATATCTGAAATGCCTATCGACACCTATATCTGAAATGCCTATCGACACCTATATCTGAAATGCCTATCGACACCTATAACTGAAATGCCTATCGACACCTATTTTTGAAAAGCCTATCGGAAACTACATCTGAAATGCCTATCAGCACCTATATTTGAAATGCCTATCGGCAACCATATCTGGAATGCCTATCGGCACCTATATTTGAAATGCCTATCGGCTTCTATATCTGAAATGCCTATCGGCACCTATTTTTAAAATGCCAATCGGCAACTATATCTGGAATGCCTATCGGCACCTATATCTGAAATGCCTATCGACACCCATATCTGAAATGCCTATCGACACCTATATCTGAAATGCCTATCGACACCTATATCTGAAATGCCTATCGACACCTATATCTAAAATGCCTATCGACACCTATATCTGAAATGCCTATCGACACCTATATCTGAAATGCCTATCGACACCTATATCTGAAATGCCTATCGACACCTATATCTGAAATGCATATCGACACCTATTTTTGAAATGCCTATCGGAAACTACATCTGAAATGCCTATCAGCACCTATATTTGAAATGCCTATCGGCAACCATATCTGAAATGCCTATCGGCACCTATATTTGAAATGCCTATCGGCTTCTATATCTGAAATGCCTATCGGCACCTATTTTTAAAATGCCAATCGGCAACTATATCTGAAATGCCTATCGGCACCTATATCTGAAATGCCTATCGACACCTATATCTGAAATGCCTATCGACACCTATAACTGAAATGCCTATCGACACCTATATCTGAAATGCCTATCGACACCTATATCTGAAATGCCTATCGACACCTATATCTGAAATGCCTATCGACACCTATATCTGAAATGCCTATCGACACCTATATCTGAAATGCCTATCGACACCTATATCTGAAATGCCTATCGACACCTATTTTTGAAATGCCTATCGGAAACTACATCTGAAATGCCTATCAGCACCTATATTTGAAATGCCTATCGGCAACTATATCTGGAATGCCTATCGGCACCTATATTTGAAATGCCTATCGGCTTCTATATCTGAAATGCCTATCGGCACCTATTTTTAAAATGCCAATCGGCAACTATATCTGAAATGCCTATCGGCACCTATATCTGAAATGCCTATCGACACCTATATCTGGAATGCCTATCGGCACCGATATTTGAAATGCCTATTGGCTTCTATATCTGAAATGCCTATCGGCACCTATTTTTAAAATGCCAATCGGCAACTATATCTGAAATGCCTATCGGCACCTATATCTGAAATGCCTATCGACACCTATATCTGAAATGCCTATCGACACCTATATCTGAAATGCCTATCGACACCTATATCTGAAATGCCTATCGACACCTATATCTGAAATGCCTATCGACACCTATATCTGAAATGCCTATCGACACCTATATCTGAAATGCCTATCGACACCTATATCTGAAATGCCTATCGACACCTATTTTTGAAATGCCTATCGGAAACTACATCTGAAATGCCTATCAGCACCTATATTTGAAATGCCTATCGGCAACCATATCTGGAATGCCTATCGGCACCGATATTTGAAATGCCTATCGGCTTCTTTATCTGAAATGCCTATCGGCACCTATTTTTAAAATGCCAATCGGCAACTATTTCTGAAATGCCTATCGGCACCTATATCTGAAATGCCTATCGACACCTATATCTGAAATGCCTATCGACACCTATATCTGAAATGCCTATCGACACCTATATCTGAAATGCCTATCGACACCTATATCTGAAATGCCTATCGACACCTATATCTGAAATGCCTATCGACACCTATATCTGAAATGCCTATCGACACCTATATCTGAAATGCCTATCGACACCTATATCTGAAATGCCTATCGACACCTATTTTTGAAATGCCTATCGGAAACTACATCTGAAATGCCTATCAGCACCTATATTTGAAATGCCTATCGGCAACCATATCTGGAATGCCTATCGGCACCTATATTTGAAATGCCTATCGGCTTCTATATCTGAAATGCCTATCGGCACCTATTTTTAAAATGCCAATCGGCAACTATATCTGAAATGCCTATCGGCACCAATATCTGAAATGCCTATCGACACCTATATCTGAAATGCCTATCGACACCTATATCTGAAATGCCTATCAACACCTATATCTGAAATGCCTATCGACACCTATATCTGAAATGCCTATCGACACCTATATCTGAAATGCCTATCGACACCTATATCTGAAATGCCTATCGACACCTATATCTGAAATGCCTATCGACACCTATTTTTGAAATGCCTATCGGAAACTACATCTGAAATGCCTATCAGCACCTATATTTGAAATGCCTTTCGGCAACCATATCTGGAATGCCTATCGGCACCTATATTTGAAATGCCTATCGGCTTCTATATCTGAAATGCCTATCGGCACCTATTTTTAAAATGCCAATCGGCAACTATATCTGAAATGCCTATCGGCACCTATATCTGAAATGCCTATCGACACCTATATCTGAAATGCCTATCGACACCTATATCTGAAATGCCTATCGACACCTATATCTGAAATGCCTATCGACACCTATATCTAAAATATTTATGGACACCTATATCTGAAATGCCTATCGACACCTATATCTGAAATGCCTATCGACACCTATATCTGAAATGCCTATCGACACCTATTTTCGAAATGCCTATCGGAAACTACATCTGAAATGCCTATCAGCACCTATATTTGAAATGCCTATCGGCAACCATATCTGGAATTCCTATCGGCACCTATATTTGGAATGCCTATCGGTTTCTATGTCTGAAATGCCTATCGGCACCTATTTTTAAAATGCCAATCGGCAACTATATCTGAAATGCCTATCGGCACCTATATCTGAAATGCCTATCGACACCTATATCTGAAATGCCTATCGACACCTATATCTGAAATGCCTATCGACACCTATATCTGAAATGCCTATCGACACCTATATCTGAAATGCCTATCGACACCTATATCTGAAATGCCTATCGACACCTATATCTGAAATGCCTATCGACACCTATTTTTGAAATGCCTATCGGAAACTACATCTGAAATGCCTATCAGCACCTATATTTGAAATGCCTATCGGCAACCATATCTGGAATGCCTATCGGCACCTATATTTGAAATGCCTATCGGCTTCTATATCTGAAATGCCTATCGGCACCTATTTTTAAAATGCCAATCGGCAACTATATCTGAAATGCCTATCGGCACCTATATCTGAAATGCCTATCGACACCTATATCTGAAATGCTTATCGACACCTATATCTGAAATGCCTATCGACACCTATATCTGAAATGCCTATCGACACCTATATCTGAAATGCCTATCGACACCTATATCTGAAATGCCTATCGACACCTATATCTGAAATGCCTATCGACACCTATATCTGAAATGCCTATCGACACCTATTTTTGAAATGCCTATCGGAAACTACATCTGAAATGCCTATCAGCACCTATATTTGAAATGCCTATCAGCAACCATATCTGGAATGCTTATCGGCACCTATATTTGAAATGCCTATCGGCTTCTATATCTGAAATGCCTATCGGCACCTATTTTTAAAATGCCAATCGGCAACTATATCTGAAATGCCTATCGGCACCTATATCTGAAATGCCTATCGACACCTATATCTGAAATGCCTATCGACACCTATATCTGAAATGCCTATCGACACCTATTTCTGAAATGCCTATCGACACCTATATCTGAAATGCCTATCGACACCTATATCTGAAATGCCTATCGACACCTATATCTGAAATGCCTATCGACACCTATATCTGAAATGCCTATCGACAACTATATCTGAAATGCCTATCGACACCTATTTTTGAAATGCCAATCGGAAACTACATCTGAAATGCCTATCAGCACCTATATTTGAAATGCCGATCGGCAACCATATCTGGAATGCCTATCGGCACCTATATTTGAAATGCCTATCGGCTTCTATATCTGAAATGCCTATCGGCACCTATTTTTAAAATGCCAATCGGCAACTATATCTGAAATGCCTATCGGCACCTATATCTGAAATGCCTATCGACACCTATATCTGAAATACCTATCGACACCTATATCTGAAATGCCTATCGACACCTATATCTGAAATGCCTATCGACACCTATATCTGAAATGCCTATCGACACCTATATCTGAAATGCCTATCGACACCTATATCTGAAATGCCTATCTACACCTATATCTGAAATGCCTATCAACACCTATTTTTGAAATGCCTATCGGAAACTACATCTGAAATGCCTATCAGCACCTATATTTTTAATGCCTATCGGCAACCATATCTGGAATGCCTATCGGCACCTATATTTGAAATGCCTATCGGCTTCTATATCTGAAATACCTATCGGCACCTATTTTTAAAATGCCAATCGGCAACTATATCTGAAATGCCTATCGGCACCTATATCTGAAATGCCTATCGACACCTATATCTGAAATGCCTATCGACACCTATATCTGAAATGCCTATCGACACCTATATCTGAAATGCCTATCGACACCTTTATCTGAAATGCCTATCGACACCTATATCTGAAATGCCTATCGACACCTATATCTGAAATGCCTATCGACACCTATATCTGAAACGCCTATCGACACCCATTTTTGAAATGCCTATCGGAAACTACATCTGAGATGCCTATCAGCACCTATATTTGAAATGCCTTTCGGCAACCATATCTGGAATGCCTATCGGCACCCATATTTGAAATGCCTATCGGCTTCTATATCTGAAATGCCTATCGGCACCTATTTTTAAAATGCCAATCGGCAACTATATCTGAAATGCCTATCGGCACCTATATCTGAAATGCCTATCGACACCTATATCTGAAATGCCTATCGACACCTATATCTGAAATGCCTATCGACACCTATATCTGAAATGCCTATCGACACCTATATCTAAAATGCCTATCGACACCTATTTTTGAAATGCCTATCGGAAACTACATCTGAAATGCCTATCAGCACCTATATTTGAAATGCCTATCGGCAACCATATCTGGAATGCCTATCGGCACCTATATCTGAAATGCCTATCGACACCTATATCTGAAATGCCTATCGACACCTATATCTGAAATGCCTATCGACACCTATATCTGAAATGCCTATCGACACCTATATCTGAAATGCCTATCGACACCTATATCTGAAATGCCTATCGACACCTATTTTTGAAATGCCAATCGGAAACTACATCTGAAATGCCTATCAGCACCTATATTTGAAATGCCTATCGGCAACCATATCTGGAATGCCTATCGGCACCTATATTTGAAATGCCTATCGGCTTCTATATCTGAAATGCCTATCGGCACCTATTTTTAAAATGCCAAACGGCAACTATATCTGAAATGCCTATCGGCACCTATATCTGAAATGCCTATCGACACCTATATCTGAAATGCCTATCGACACCTATATCTGAAATGCCTATCGACACCTATATCTGAAATGCCTATCGACACCTTTATCTGAAATGCCTATCGACACCTATATCTGAAATGCCTATCGACACCTATATCTGAAATGCCTATCGACACCTATATCTGAAATGCCTATCGACACCCATTTTTGAAATGCCTATCGGAAACTACATCTGAAATGCCTATCAGCACCTATATTTGAAATGCCTTTCGGTAACCATATCTGGAATGCCTATCGGCACCCATATTTGAAATGCCTATCGGCTTCTATATCTGAAATGCCTATCGGCACCTATTTTTAAAATGCCAATCGGCAACTATATCTGAAATGCCTATCGGCACCTATATCTGAAATGCCTATCGACACCTATATCTGAAATGCCTATCGACACCTATATCTGAAATGCCTATCGACACCTATATCTGAAATGCCTATCGACACCTATATCTGAGATGCCTATCGACACCTATATCTGAAATGCCTATCGACACCTATATCTGAAATGCCTATCTACACCTATATCTGAAATGCCTATCGACACCTATATCTGAAATGCCTATCTACACCTATATCTGAAATGCCTATCGACACCTATTTTTGAAATGCCTATCGGAAACTACATCTGAAATGCCTATCAGCACCTATATTTGAAATGCCTATCGGCAACCATATCTGGAATGCCTATCGGCACCTATATTTGAAATGCCTATCGGCTTCTATATCTGAAATGCCTATCGGCACCTATTTTTAAAATGCCAATCGGCAACTATATCTGAAATGCCTATCGGCACCTATTTCTGAAATGCCTATCGACACCTATATCTGAAATGCCTATCGACACCTATATCTGAAATGCCTATCGACACCTATATCTGAAATGCCTATCGACACCTTTATCTGAAATGCCTATCGACACCTTTATCTGAAATGCCTATCGACACCTATATCTGAAATGCCTATCGACACCTATATCTGAAATGCCTATCGACACCTATATCTGAAATGCCTATCGACACCTATTTTTGAAATGCCTATCGGAAACTACATCTGAAATGCCTATCAGCACCTATATTTGAAATGCCTATCGGCAACAATATCTGGAATGCCTATCGGCACCCATATTTGAAATGCCTATCGGCTTCTATATCTGAAATGCCTATCGGCACCTATTTTTAAAATGCCAATCGGCAACTATATCTGAAATGCCTATCGGCACCTATATCTGAAATGCCTATCGACACCTATATCTGAAATGCCTATCGACACCTATATCTGAAATGCCTATCGACACCTATATCTGAAATGCCTATCGACACCTATATCTGAAATGCCTATCGACACCTTTATCTGAAATGCCTATCGACACCTATATCTGAAATGCCTATCGACACCTATATCTGAAATGCCTATCGACACCTATATCTGAAATGCCTATCGACACCCATTTTTGAAATGCCTATCGGAAACTACATCTGAAATGCGTATCAGCACCTATATTTGAAATGCCTTTCGGCAACCATATCTGGAATGCCTATCGGCACCCATATTTGAAATGCCTATCGGCTTCTATATCTGAAATGCCTATCGGCACCTATTTTTAAAATGCCAATCGGCAACTATATCTGAAATGCCTATCGGCACCTATATCTGAAATGCCTATCGACACCTATATCTGAAATGCCTATCGACACCTATATCTGAAATGCCTATCGACACCTATATCTGAAATGCCTATCGACACCTATATCTGAAATGCCTATCGACACCTATATCTGAAATGCCTATCGACACCTATATCTGAAATGCCTATCGACACCTATTTTTGAAATGCCAATCGGAAACTACATCTGAAATGCCTATCAGCACCTATATTTGAAATGCCTATCGGCAACCATATCTGGAATGCCTATCGGCACCTATATTTGAAATGCCTATCGGCTTCTATATCTGAAATGCCTATCGGCACCTATTTTTAAAATGCCAATCGGCTACTATATCTGAAATTCCTATCGGCACCTATATCTGAAATGCCTATCGACACCTATATCTGAAATGCCTATCGACACCTATATCTGAAATGCCTATCGACACCTATATCTGAAATGCCTATCGACACCTATTTTTGAAATGCCTATCGGAAACTACATCTGAAATGCCTATCAGCACCTATATTTGAAATGCCTATCGGCAACCATATCTGGAATGCCTATCGGCACCCATATTTGAAATGCCTATCGGCTTCTATATCTGAAATGCCTATCGGCACCTATTTTTAAAATGCCAATCGGCAACTATATCTGAAATGCCTATCGGCACCTATATCTGAAATGCCTATCGACACCTATATCTGAAATGCCTATCGACACCTATATCTGAAATGCCTATCGACACCTATATCTGAAATGCCTATCGACACCTATATCTGAAATGCCTATCGACACCTATATCTGAAATGCCTATCGACACCTATATCTGAAATGCCTATCGACACCTATATCTGAAATGCCTATCGACACCTATATCTGAAATGCCTATCGACACCTATTTTTGAAATGCCTATCGGAAACTACAACTGAAATGCCTATCAGCACCTATATTTGAAATGCCTATCGGCAACCATATCTGGAATGCCTATCGGCACCTATATTTGAAATGCCTATCGGCTTCTATATCTGAAATGCCTATCGGCACCTATTTTTAAAATGCCAATCGGCAACTATATCTGAAATGCCTATCGGCCATTATATCTGAAATGCCTATCGACACCTATATCTGAAATGCCTATCGACACCTATATCTGAAATGCCTATCGACACCTATATCTGAAATGCCTATCGACACCTATATCTGAAATGCCTATCGACACCTATATCTGAAATGCCTATCGACACCTATATCTGAAATGCCTATCGACACCTATATCTGAAATGCCTATCGACCACTATATCTGAAATGCCTATCGACACCTATATCTGAAATGCCTATCGACACCTATTTTTGAAATGCCTATCGGAAACTACATCTGAAATGCCTATCAGAACCTATATTTGAAATGCCTATCGGCAACCATATCTGGAATGCCTATCGGCACCTATATTTGAAATGCCTATCGGCTTCTATATCGTAAATGCCTATCGGCACCTATTTTTAAAATGCCAATCGGCAACTATATCTGAAATGCCTATCGGCACCTATATCTGAAATGCCTATCGACACCTATATCTGAAATGCCTATCGACACCTATATCTGAAATGCCTATCGACACCTATATCGGAAATACCTATCGACACCTATATCTGAAATGCCTATCGACACCTATATCTGAAATGCCTATCGACACCTATATCTGAAATGCCTATCGACACCTATATCTGAAATGCCTATCGACACCTATTTTTGAAATGCCTATCGGAAACTACATCTGAAATGCCTATCAGCACCTATATTTGAAATGCCTATCGGCAACCATATCTGGAATTCCTATCGGCACCTATAATTTGAATGCCTATCAGCTTCTATATCTGAAATGCCTATCGGCACCTATTTTTAAAATGCCAATCGGCAACTATATCTGAAATGCCTATCGGCACCTATATCTGAAATGCCTATCGACACCTATAACTGAAATGCCTATCGACACCTATATCTGAAATGCCTATCGACACCTATATCTGAAATGCCTATCGACACCTATATCTGAAATGCCTATCGACACCTATATCTGAAATGCCTATCGACACCTATATCTGAAATGCCTATCGACACCTATATCTGAAATGCCTATCGACACCTATTTTTGAAATGCCTATCGGAAACTACATCTGAAATGCCTATCAGCACCTATATTTGAAATGCCTATCGGCAACCATATCTGGAATGCCTATCGGCACCTATATTTGAAATGCCTATCGGCTTCTATATCTGAAATGCCTATCGGCACCTATTTTTAAAATGCCAATCGGCAACTATATCTGAAATGCCTATCAGCACCTATATCTGAAATGCCTATCGACACCTATATCTGAAATGCCTATCGACACCTATATCTGAAATGCCTATCGACACCTATATCTGAAATGCCTATCGACGCCTATATCTGAAATGCCTATCGACACCTATATCTGAAATGCCTATCGACACCTATATCTGAAATGCCTATCGACACCTATATCTGAAATGCCTATCGACACCTATATCTAAAATGCCTATCGACACCTATTTTTGAAATGCCTATCGGAAACTACATCTGAAATGCCTATCAGCACCTATATTTGAAATGCCTATCGGCAACCATATCTGGAATGCCTATCGGCACCTATATTTGAAATGCCTATCGGCTTCTATATCTGAAATGCCTATCGGCACCTATTTTTAAAATGCCAATCGGCAACTATATCTGAAATGCCTATCGGCACCTATATCTGAAATGCCTATCGACACCTATATCTAAAATGCCTATCGACACCTATATCTTTAATGCCTATCGACACCTATATCTGAAATGCCTATCGACACCTATATCTGAAATGCCTATCGACACCTATATCTGAAATGCCTATCGACACCTATATCTGAAATGCCTATCGACACCTATTTTTGAAATGCCTATCGGAAACTACATCTGAAATGCCTATCAGCACCTATATTTGAAATGCCTATCGGCAACCATATCTTGAATGCCTATCGACACCTATATCTGAAATGCCTATCGACACCTATATCTGAAATGCCTATCGACACCTATATCTGAAATGCCTATCGACACCTATATCTGAAATGCCTATCGACACCTATTTTTGAAATGCCTATCGGCAACCATATCTGGAATGCCTATCGGCACCTATATTTGAAATGCCTATCGGCTTCTATATCTGAAATGCCTATCGGCACCTATTTTTAAAATGCCAATCGGCAACTATATCTGAAATGCCTATCGGCACCTATATCTGAAATGCCTATCGACACCTATATCTGAAATGCCTATCGACACCTATATCTGAAATGCCTATCGACACCTATATCTGAAATGCCTATCGACACCTATATCTGAAATGCCTATCGACACATATATCTGAAATGCCTATCGACACCTATATCTGAAATGCCTATCGACACCTATATCTGAAATGCCTATCGACACCTATTTTTGAAATGCCTATCGGAAACTACATCTGAAATGCCTATCAGCACCTATATTTGAAATGCCTATCGGCAACTATATCTGGAATGCCTATCGGCACCTATATTTGAAATGCCTATCGGCTTCTATATCTGAAATGCCTATCGGCACCTATTTTTAAAATGCCAATCGGCAACTATATCTGAAATGCCTATCGGCACCTATATCTGAAATGCCTATCGACACCTATATCTGAAATGCCTATCGACACCTATATCTGAAATGCCTATCGACACCTATATCTGAAATGCCTATCGACACCTATATCTGAAATGCCTATCGACACCTATATCTGAAATGCCTATCGACACCTATATCTGAAATGCCTATCGCCACCTATATCTGAAATGCCTATCGACACCTATTTTTGAAACGCCTATCGGAAACTACATCTGAAATGCCTATCAGCACCTATATTTGAAATGCCTATCGGCAACCATATCTGGAATGCCTATCGGCACCTATATTTGAAATGCCTATCGGCTTCTATATCTGAAATGCCTATCGGCACCTATTTTTAAAATGCCAATCGGCAACTATATCTGAAATGCCTATCGGCACCTATATCTGAAATGCCTATCGACACCTATATCTGAAATGCCTATCGACACCTATATCTGAAATGCCTATCGACACCTATATCTGAAATGCCTATCGACACCTATATCTGAAATGCCTATCGACACCTATATCTGAAATGCCTATCGACACCTATATCTGAAATGCCTATCGACACCTATAACTGAGATGCCTATCGACACCTATTTTTGAAATGCCTATCGGAAACTACATCTGAAATGCCTATCAGCACCTATATTTGAAATGCCTATCGGCAACCATATCTGGAATGCCTATCGGCACCTATATTTGAAATGCCTATCGGCTTCTATATCTGAAATGCCTATCGGCACCTATTTTTAAAATGCCAATCGGCAACTATATCTGAAATGCCTATCGGCACCTATATCTGAAATGCCTATCGACACCTATATCTGAAATGCCTATCGACACCTATATCTGAAATGCCTATCGACACCTATATCTGAAATGCCTATCGACACCTATATCTGAAATGCCTATCGACACCTATATCTGAAATGCCTATCGACACCTATATCTGAAATGCCTATCGACACCTATATCTGAAATGCCTATCGACACCTATATCTGAAATGCCTATCGACACCTATATCTGAAATGCCTATCGACACCTATTTTTGAAATGCCTATCGGAAACTACATCTGAAATGCCTATCAGCACCTATATTTGAAATGCCTAGCGGCAACCATATCTGGAATGCCTATCGGCACCTATTTTTAAAATGCCTATCGGAAACTACATCTGAAATGCCTATCAGCACCTATATTTGAAATGCCTATCGGCAACCATATCTGGAATGCCTATCGGCACCTATATTTGAAATGCCTATCGGCTTCTATATCTGAAATGCCTATCGGCACCTATTTTTAAAATGCCAATCGGCAACTATATCTGAAATGCCTATCGGCACCTATATCTGAAATGCCTATCGTTACCTATATCTGAAATGCCTATCGACACCTATATCTGAAATGCCTATCGACACCTATATCTGAAATGCCTATCGACACCTATATCTGAAATGCCTATCGACACATATATCTGAAATGCCTATCGACACCTATATCTGAAATGCCTATCGACACCTATATCTGAAATGCCTATCGACACCTATATCTGAAATGCCTATCGACACCTATTTTTGAAATGCCTATCGGAAACTACATCTGAAATGCCTATCAGCACCTATATTTGAAATGCATATCGGCAACCATATCTGGAATGCCTATCGGCACCTATATTTGAAATGCCTATCGGCTTCTATATCTGAAATGCCTATCGGCACCTATATCTGAAATGCCTATCGACACCTATATCTGAAATGCCTATCGACACCTATATCTGAAATGCCTATCGACACCTATATCTGAAATGCCTATCGACACCTATATCTGAAATGCCTATCGACACCTATTTTTGAAATGCCTATCGGAAACTACATCTGAAATGCCTATCAGCACCTATATTTGAAATGCCTATCGGCAACCATATCTGGAATGCCTATCGGCACCTATATTTGAAATGCCTATCGGCTTCTATATCTGAAATGCCTATCGGCACCTATTTTTAAAATGCCAATCGGCAACTACATCTGAAATGCCTATCGGCACCTATATCTGAAATGCCTATCGACACCTATATCTGAAATGCCTATCGACACCTATATTTAAAATGCCTATCGACACCTATATCTGAAATGCCTATCGACACCTATATCTGAAATGCCTATCGACACCTATATCTGAAATGCCTATCGACACCTATATCTGAAATGCCTATCGACACCTATATCTGAAATGCCTATCGACACCCATATCTGAAATGCCTATCGACACCTATATCTGAAATGCCTATCGACACCTATTTTTGAAATGCCTATCGGAAACTACATCTGAAATGCCTATCAGCACCTATATTTAAAATTCCTATCGGCAACCATATCTGGAATGCCTATCGGCACCTATATTTGAAATGCCTATCGGCTTCTATATCAGAAATGCCTATCGGCACCTATTTTTAAAATGCCAATCGGCAACTATATCTGAAATGCCTATCGGCACCTATATCTGAAATGCCTATCGACACCTATATCTGAAATGCCTATCGACACCTATATCTGAAATGCATATCGACACCTATATCTGAAATGCCTATCGACACCTATATCTGAAATGCCTATCGACACCTATATCTGAAATGCCTATCGACACCTATATCTGAAATGCCTATCGACACCTATATCTGAAATGCCTATAGACACCTATTTTTGAAATGCCTATCAGAAACTACATCTGAAATGCCTATCAGCACCTATATTTGAAATGCCTATCGGCAACCATATCTGGAATGCCTATCGGCACCTATATTTGAAATGCCTATCGGCTTCTATATCTGAAATGCCTATCGGCACCTATTTTTAAAATGCCAATCGGCAACTATATCTGAAATGCCTATCGGCACCTATATCTGAAATGCCTATCGACACCTATATCTGAAATGCCTATCGACACCTATATCTGAAATGCCTATCGACACCTATATCTGAAATGCCTATCGACACCTATATCTGAAATGCCTATCGACACCTATATCTGAAATGCCTATCGACACCTACATCTGAAATGCCTATCGACACCTATATCTGAAATGCCTATCGACACCTATATCTGAAATGCCTATCGACACCTATTTTTAAAATGCCAATCGGCAACTATATCTGAAATGCCTATCGGCACCTATATCTGAAATGCCTATCGACACCTATATCTGAAATGCCTATCGACACCTATATCTGAAATGCATATCGACACCTATATCTGAAATGCCTTTCGACACCTATATCTGAAATGCCTATCGACACCTTTATCTGAAATGCCTATCGACACCTATATCTGAAATGCCTATCGACACCTATATCTGAAATGCCTATCGACACCTATATCTGAAATGCCTATCGACACCCATTTTTGAAATGCCTATCGGAAACTACATCTGAGATGCCTATCAGCACCTATATTTGAAATGCCTTTCGGCAACCATATCTGGAATGCCTATCGGCACCCATATTTGAAATGCCTATCGGCTTCTATATCTGAAATGCCTATCGGCACCTATTTTTAAAATGCCAATCGGCAACTATATCTGAAATGCCTATCGGCACCTATATCTGAAATGCCTATCGACACCTATATCTGAAATGCCTATCGACACCTATATCTGAAATGCCTATCGACACCTATATCTGAAATGCCTATCGACACCTATATCTGAAATGCCTATCGACACCTATATCTGAAATGCCTATCGACACCTATATCTGAAATGCCTATCGACACCTATATCTGAAATGCCTATCGACACCTATTTTTGAAATGCCTATCGGAAACTACATCTGAAATGCCTATCAGCACCTATATTTGAAATGCCTATCGGCAACCATATCTGGAATGCCTATCGGCACCTATATCTGAAATGCCTATCGACACCTATATCTGAAATGCCTATCGACACCTATATCTGAAATGCCTATCGACACCTATATCTGAAATGCCTATCGACACCTATATCTGAAATGCCTATCGACACCTATATCTGAAATGCCTATCGACACCTATTTTTGAAATGCCAATCGGAAACTACATCTGAAATGCCTATCAGCACCTATATTTGAAATGCCTATCGGCAACCATATCTGGAATGCCTATCGGCACCTATATTTGAAATGCCTATCGGCTTCTATATCTGAAATGCCTATCGGCACCTATTTTTAAAATGCCAAACGGCAACTATATCTGAAATGCCTATCGGCACCTATATCTGAAATGCCTATCGACACCTATATCTGAAATGCCTATCGACACCTATATCTGAAATGCCTATCGACACCTATATCTGAAATGCCTATCGACACCTTTATATGAAATGCCTATCGACACCTATATCTGAAATGCCTATCGACACCTATATCTGAAATGCCTATCGACACCCATTTTTGAAATGCCTATCGGAAACTACATCTGAAATGCCTATCAGCACCTATATTTGAAATGCCTTTCGGCAACCATATCTGGAATGCCTATCGGCACCCATATTTGAAATGCCTATCGGCTTCTATATCTGAAATGCCTATCGGCACCTATTTTTAAAATGCCAATCGGCAACTATATCTGAAATGCCTATCGGCACCTATATCTGAAATGCCTATCGACACCTATATCTGAAATGCCTATCGACACCTATATCTGAAATGCCTATCGACACCTATATCTGAAATGCCTATCGACACCTATATCTGAAATGCCTATCGACACCTATATCTGAAATGCCTATCGACACCTATATCTGAAATGCCTATCGACACCTATTTTTGAGATGCCAATCGGAAACTACATCTGAAATGCCTATCAGCACCTATATTTGAAATGCCTATCGGCAACCATATCTGGAATGCCTATCGGCACCTATATTTGAAATGCCTATCGGCTTCTATATCTGAAATGCCTATCGGCACCTATTTTTAAAATGCCAATCGGCAACTATATCTGAAATTCCTATCGGCACCTATATCTGAAATGCCTATCGACACCTATATCTGAAATGCCTATCGACACCTATATCTGAAATGCCTATCGACACCTATATCTGAAATGCCTATCGACACCTATATCTGAGATGCCTATCGACACCTATATCTGAAATGCCTATCGACACCTATATCTGAAATGCCTATCGACACCTATATCTGAAATGCCTATCGACACCTATATCTGAAATGCCTATCGACACCTTTATCTGAAATGCCTATCGACACCTTTATCTGAAATGCCTATCGACACCTATATCTGAAATGCCTATCGACACCTATATCTGAAATGCCTATCGACACCTATATCTGAAATGCCTATCGACACCTATATCTGAAATGCCTATCGACACCTATATCTGAAATGCCTATCGACACCTATTTTTAAAATGCCTATCGGAAACTACATCTGAAATGCCTATCAGCACCTATATTTGAAATGCCTATCGGCAACCATATCTGGAATGCCTATCGGCACCCATATTTGAAATGCCTATCGGCTTCTATATCTGAAATGCCTATCGGCACCTATTTTTAAAATGCCAATCGGCAACTATATCTGAAATTCCTATCGGCACCTATATCTGAAATGCCTATCGACACCTATATCTGAGATGCCTATCGACACCTATATCTGAAATGCCTATCGACACCTATATCTGAAATGCCTATCGACACCTATATCTGAAATGCCTATCGACACCTATATCTGAAATGCCTATCGACACCTTTATCTGAAATGCCTATCGACACCTTTATCTGAAATGCCTATCGACACCTATTTCTGAAATGCCTATCGACACCTATATCTGAAATGCCTATCGACACCTATATCTGAAATGCCTATCGACACCTATATCTGAAATGCCTATCGACACCTTTATCTGAAATGCCTATCGACACCTTTATCTGAAATGCCTATCGACACCTATATCTGAAATGCCTATCGACACCTATATCTGAAATGCCTATCGACACCTATATCTGAAATGCCTATCGACACCTATTTTTGAAATGCCTATCGGAAACTACATCTGAAATGCCTATCAGCACCTATATTTGAAATGCCTATCGGCAACCATATCTGGAATGCCTATCGGCACCCATATTTGAAATGCCTATCGGCTTCTATATCTGAAATGCCTATCGGCACCTATTTTTAAAATGCCAATCGGCAACTATATCTGAAATGCCTATCGGCACCTATATCTGAAATGCCTATCGACACCTATATCTGAAATGCCTATCGACACCTATATCTGAAATGCCTATCGACACCTATATCTGAAATGCCTATCGACACCTATATCTGAAATGCCTATCGACACCTTTATCTGAAATGCCTATCGACACCTATATCTGAAATGCCTATCGACACCTATATCTGAAATGCCTATCGACACCTATATCTGAAATGCCTATCGACACCCATTTTTGAAATGCCTATCGGAAACTACATCTGAAATGCCTATCAGCACCTATATTTGAAATGCCTTTCGGCAACCATATCTGGAATGCCTATCGGCACCCATATTTGAAATGCCTATCGGCTTCTATATCTGAAATGCCTATCGGCACCTATTTTTAAAATGCCAATCGGCAACTATATCTGAAATGCCTATCGGCACCTATATCTGAAATGCCTATCGACACCTATATCTGAAATGCCTATCGACACCTATATCTGAAATGCCTATCGACACCTATATCTGAAATGCCTATCGACACCTATATCTGAAATGCCTATCGACACCTATTTTTGAAATGCCAATCGGAAACTACATCTGAAATGCCTATCAGCACCTATATTTGAAATGCCTATCGGCAACCATATCTGGAATGCCTATCGGCACCTATATTTGAAATGCCTATCGGCTTCTATATCTGAAATGCCTATCGGCACCTATTTTTAAAATGCCAATCGGCAACTATATCTGAAATTCCTATCGGCACCTATATCTGAAATGCCTATCGACACCTATATCTGAAATGCCTATCGACACCTATATCTGAAATGCCTATCGACACCTATATCTGAAATGCCTATCGACACCTATATCTGAGATGCCTATCGACACCTATATCTGAAATGCCTATCGACACCTATATCTGAAATGCCTATCGACACCTATTTTTGAAATGCCAATCGGAAACTACATCTGAAATGCCTATCAGCACCTATATTTGAAATGCCTATCGGCAACCATATCTGGAATGCCTATCGGCACCTATATTTGAAATGCCTATCGGCTTCTATATCTGAAATGCCTATCGGCACCTATTTTTAAAATGCCAATCGGCAACTATATCTGAAATGCCTATCGGCACCTATTTCTGAAATGCCTATCGGCACCTATATCTGAAATGCCTATCGACACCTATATCTGAAATGCCTATCGACACCTATATCTGAAATGCCTATCGACACCTATATCTGAAATGCCTATCGACACCTTTATCTGAAATGCCTATCGACACCTATATCTGAAATGCCTATCGACACCTATATCTGAAATGCCTATCGACACCTATATCTGAAATGCCTATCGACACCTATTTTTAAAATGCCTATCGGAAACTACATCTGAAATGCCTATCAGCACCTATATTTGAAATGCCTATCGGCAACCATATCTGGAATGCCTATCGGCACCCATATTTGAAATGCCTATCGGCTTCTATATCTGAAATGCCTATCGGCACCTATTTTTAAAATGCCAATCGGCAACTATATCTGAAATGCCTATCGGCACCTATATCTGAAATGCCTATCGACACCTATATCTGAAATGCCTATCGACACCTATATCTGAAATGCCTATCGACACCTATATCTGAAATGCCTATCGACACCTATATCTGAAATGCCTATCGACACCTATTTTTGAGATGCCAATCGGAAACTACATCTGAAATGCCTATCAGCACCTATATTTGAAATGCCTATCGGCAACCATATCTGGAATGCCTATCGGCACCTATATTTGAAATGCCTATCGGCTTCTATATCTGAAATGCCTATCGGCACCTATTTTTAAAATGCCAATCGGCAACTATATCTGAAATTCCTATCGGCACCTATATCTGAAATGCCTATCGACACCTATATCTGAAATGCCTATCGACACCTATATCTGAAATGCCTATCGACACCTATATCTGAAATGCCTATCGACACCTATATCTGAGATGCCTATCGACACCTATATCTGAAATGCCTATCGACACCTATATCTGAAATGCCTATCTACACCTATATCTGAAATGCCTATCGACACCTATTTTTGAAATGCCTATCGGAAACTACATCTGAAATGCCTATCAGCACCTATATTTGAAATGCCTATCGGCAACCATATCTGGAATGCCTATCGGCACCTATATTTGAAATGCCTATCGGCTTCTATATCTGAAATGCCTATCGGCACCTATTTTTAAAATGCCAATCGGCAACTATATCTGAAATGCCTATCGGCACCTATTTCTGAAATGCCTATCGACACCTATATCTGAAATGCCTATCGACACCTATATCTGAAATGCCTATCGACACCTATATCTGAAATGCCTATCGACACCTTTATCTGAAATGCCTATCGACACCTTTATCTGAAATGCCTATCGACACCTATATCTGAAATGCCTATCGACACCTATATCTGAAATGCCTATCGACACCTATATCTGAAATGCCTATCGACACCTATTTTTGAAATGCCTATCGGAAACTACATCTGAAATGCCTATCAGCACCTATATTTGAAATGCCTATCGGCAACCATATCTGGAATGCCTATCGGCACCCATATTTGAAATGCCTATCGGCTTCTATATCTGAAATGCCTATCGGCACCTATTTTTAAAATGCCAATCGGCAACTATATCTGAAATGCCTATCGGCACCTATATCTGAAATGCCTATCGACACCTATATCTGAAATGCCTATCGACACCTATATCTGAAATGCCTATCGACACCTATATCTGAAATGCCTATCGACACCTATATCTGAAATGCCTATCGACACCTTTATCTGAAATGCCTATCGACACCTATATCTGAAATGCCTATCGACACCTATATCTGAAATGCCTATCGACACCTATATCTGAAATGCCTATCGACACCCATTTTTGAAATGCCTATCGGAAACTACATCTGAAATGCCTATCAGCACCTATATTTGAAATGCCTTTCGGCAACCATATCTGGAATGCCTATCGGCACCCATATTTGAAATGCCTATCGGCTTCTATATCTGAAATGCCTATCGGCACCTATTTTTAAAATGCCAATCGGCAACTATATCTGAAATGCCTATCGGCACCTATATCTGAAATGCCTATCGACACCTATATCTGAAATGCCTATCGACACCTATATCTGAAATGCCTATCGACACCTATATCTGAAATGCCTATCGACACCTATATCTGAAATGCCTATCGACACCTATATCTGAAATGCCTATCGACACCTATATCTGAAATGCCTATCGACACCTATTTTTGAAATGCCAATCGGAAACTACATCTGAAATGCCTATCAGCACCTATATTTGAAATGCCTATCGGCAACCATATCTGGAATGCCCATCGGCACCTATATTTGAAATGCCTATCGGCTTCTATATCTGAAATGCCTATCGGCACCTATTTTTAAAATGCCAATCGGCAACTATATCTGAAATTCCTATCGGCACCTATATCTGAAATGCCTATCGACACCTATATCTGAAATGCCTATCGACACCTATATCTGAAATGCCTATCGACACCTATATCTGAAATGCCTATCGACACCTATATCTGAGATGCCTATCGACACCTATATCTGAAATGCCTATCGACACCTATATCTGAAATGCCTATCGACACCTATTTTTGAAATGCCAATCGGAAACTACATCTGAAATGCCTATCAGCACCTATATTTGAAATGCCTATCGGCAACCATATCTGGAATGCCTATCGGCACCTATATTTGAAATGCCTATCGGCTTCTATATCTGAAATGCCTATCGGCACCTATTTTTAAAATGCCAATCGGCAACTATATCTGAAATGCCTATCGGCACCTATTTCTGAAATGCCTATCGACACCTATATCTGAAATGCCTATCGACACCTATATCTGAAATGCCTATCGACACCTATATCTGAAATGCCTATCGACACCTATATCTGAAATGCCTATCGACACCTTTATCTGAAATGCCTATCGACACCTATATCTGAAATGCCTATCGACACCTATATCTGAAATGCCTATCGACACCTATATCTGAAATGCCTATCGACACCTATTTTTAAAATGCCTATCGGAAACTACATCTGAAATGCCTATCAGCACCTATATTTGAAATGCCTATCGGCAACCATATCTGGAATGCCTATCGGCACCCATATTTGAAATGCCTATCGGCTTCTATATCTGAAATGCCTATCGGCACCTATTTTTAAAATGCCAATCGGCAACTATATCTGAAATGCCTATCGGCACCTATATCTGAAATGCCTATCGACACCTATATCTGAAATGCCTATCGACACCTATATCTGAAATGCCTATCGACACCTATATCTGAAATGCCTATCGACACCTATATCTGAAATGCCTATCGACACCTATATCTGAAATGCCTATCGACACCTATATCTGAAATGCCTATCGACACCTATATCTGAAATGCCTATCGACACCTATTTTTGAAATGCCTATCGGAAACTACATCTGAAATGCCTATCAGCACCTATATTTGAAATGCCTATCGGCAACCATATCTGGAATGCCTATCGGCACCTATATTTGAAATGCCTATCGGCTTCTATATCTGAAATGCCTATCGGCACCTATTTTTAAAATGCCAATCGGCAACTATATCTGAAATGCCTATCGGCCATTATATCTGAAATGCCTATCGACACCTATATCTGAAATGCCTATCGACACCTATATCTGAAATGCCTATCGACACCTATATCTGAAATGCCTATCGACACCTATATCTGAAATGCCTATCGACACCTATATCTGAAATGCCTATCGACACCTATATCTGAAATGCCTATCGACACCTATATCTGAAATGCCTATCGACCACTATATCTGAAATGCCTATCGACACCTATATCTGAAATGCCTATCGACACCTATTTTTGAAATGCCTATCGGAAACTACATCTGAAATGCCTATCAGAACCTATATTTGAAATGCCTATCGGCAACCATATCTGGAATGCCTATCGGCACCTATATTTGAAATGCCTATCGGCTTCTATATCGTAAATGCCTATCGGCACCTATTTTTAAAATGCCAATCGGCAACTATATCTGAAATGCCTATCGGCACCTATATCTGAAATGCCTATCGACACCTATATCTGAAATGCCTATCGACACCTATATCTGAAATGCCTATCGACACCTATATCTGAAATACCTATCGACACCTATATCTGAAATGCCTATCGACACCTATATCTGAAATGCCTATCGACACCTATATCTGAAATGCCTATCGACACCTATATCTGAAATGCCTATCGACACCTATTTTTGAAATGCCTATCGGAAACTACATCTGAAATGCCTATCAGCACCTATATTTGAAATGCCTATCGGCAACCATATCTGGAATTCCTATCGGCACCTATATTTGGAATGCCTATCAGCTTCTATATCTGAAATGCCTATCGGCACCTATTTTTAAAATGCCAATCGGCAACTATATCTGAAATGCCTATCGGCACCTATATCTGAAATGCCTATCGACACCTATAACTGAAATGCCTATCGACACCTATATCTGAAATGCCTATCGACACCTATATCTGAAATGCCTATCGACACCTATATCTGAAATGCCTATCGACACCTATATCTGAAATGCCTATCGACACCTATATCTGAAATGCCTATCGACACCTATATCTGAAATGCCCTTCGACACCTATTTTTGAAATGCCTATCGGAAACTACATCTGAAATGCCTATCAGCACCTATATTTGAAATGCCTATCGGCAACCATATCTGGAATGCCTATCGGCACCTATATTTGAAATGCCTATCGGCTTCTATATCTGAAATGCCTATCGGCACCTATTTTTAAAATGCCAATCGGCAACTATATCTGAAATGCCTATCAGCACCTATATCTGAAATGCCTATCGACACCTATATCTGAAATGCCTATCGACACCTATATCTGAAATGCCTATCGACACCTATATCTGAAATGCCTATCGACACCTATATCTGAAATGCCTATCGACACCTATATCTGAAATGCCTATCGACACCTATATCTGAAATGCCTATCGACACCTATATCTGAAATGCCTATCGACACCTATATCTAAAATGCCTATCGACACCTATTTTTGAAATGCCTATCGGAAACTACATCTGAAATGCCTATCAGCACCTATATTTGAAATGCCTATCGGCAACCATATCTGGAATGCCTATCGGCACCTATATTTGAAATGCCTATCGGCTTCTATATCTGAAATGCCTATCGGCACCTATTTTTAAAATGCCAATCGGCAACTATATCTGAAATGCCTATCGGCACCTATATCTGAAATGCCTATCGACACCTATATCTAAAATGCCTATCGACACCTATATCTTTAATGCCTATCGACACCTATATCTGAAATGCCTATCGACACCTATATCTGAAATGCCTATCGACACCTATATCTGAAATGCCTATCGACACCTATATCTGAAATGCCTATCGACACCTATTTTTGAAATGCCTATCGGAAACTACATCTGAAATGCCTATCAGCACCTATATTTGAAATGCCTATCGGCAACCATATCTTGAATGCCTATCGACACCAATATCTGAAATGCCTATCGACACCTATATCTGAAATGCCTATCGACACCTATATCTGAAATGCCTATCGACACCTATATCTGAAATGCCTATCGACACCTATTTTTGAAATGCCTATCGGCAACCATATCTGGAATGCCTATCGGCACCTATATTTGAAATGCCTATCGGCTTCTATATCTGAAATGCCTATCGGCACCTATTTTTAAAATGCCAATCGGCAACTATATCTGAAATGCCTATCGGCACCTATATCTGAAATGCCTATCGACACCTATATCTGAAATGCCTATCGACACCTATATCTGAAATGCCTATCGACACCTATATCTGAAATGCCTATCGACACCTATATCTGAAATGCCTATCGACACATATATCTGAAATGCCTATCGACACCTATATCTGAAATGCCTATCGACACCTATATCTGAAATGCCTATCGACACCTATTTTTGAAATGCCTATCGGAAACTACATCTGAAATGCCTATCAGCACCTATATTTGAAATGCCTATCGGCAACTATATCTGGAATGCCTATCGGCACCTATATTTGAAATGCCTATCGGCTTCTATATCTGAAATGCCTATCGGCACCTATTTTTAAAATGCCAATCGGCAACTATATCTGAAATGCCTATCGGCACCTATATCTGAAATGCCTATCGACACCTATATCTGAAATGCCTATCGACACCTATATCTGAAATGCCTATCGACACCTATATCTGAAATGCCTATCGACACCTATATCTGAAATGCCTATCGACACCTATATCTGAAATGCCTATCGACACCTATATCTGAAATGCCTATCGCCACCTATATCTGAAATGCCTATCGACACCTATTTTTGAAACGCCTATCGGAAACTACATCTGAAATGCCTATCAGCACCTATATTTGAAATGCCTATCGGCAACCATATCTGGAATGCCTATCGGCACCTATATTTGAAATGCCTATCGGCTTCTATATCTGAAATGCCTATCGGCACCTATTTTTAAAATGCCAATCGGCAACTATATCTGAAATGCCTATCGGCACCTATATCTGAAATGCCTATCGACACCTATATCTGAAATGCCTATCGACACCTATATCTGAAATGCCTATCGACACCTATATCTGAAATGCCTATCGACACCTATATCTGAAATGCCTATCGACACCTATATCTGAAATGCCTATCGACACCTATATCTGAAATGCCTATCGACACCTATAACTGAGATGCCTATCGACACCTATTTTTGAAATGCCTATCGGAAACTACATCTGAAATGCCTATCAGCACCTATATTTGAAATGCCTATCGGCAACCATATCTGGAATGCCTATCGGCACCTATATTTGAAATGCCTATCGGCTTCTATATCTGAAATGCCTATCGGCACCTATTTTTAAAATGCCAATCGGCAACTATATCTGAAATGCCTATCGGCACCTATATCTGAAATGCCTATCGACACCTATATCTGAAATGCCTATCGACACCTATATCTGAAATGCCTATCGACACCTATATCTGAAATGCCTATCGACACCTATATCTGAAATGCCTATCGACACCTATATCTGAAATGCCTATCGACACCTATATCTGAAATGCCTATCGACACCTATATCTGAAATGCCTATCAACACCTATATCTGAAATGCCTATCGACACCTATTTTTGAAATGCCTATCGGAAACTACATCTGAAATGCCTATCAGCACCTATATTTGAAATGCCTAGCGGCAACCATATCTGGAATGCCTATCGGCACCTATTTTTAAAATGCCTATCGGAAACTACATCTGAAATGCCTATCAGCACCTATATTTGAAATGCCTATCGGCAACCATATCTGGAATGCCTATCGGCACCTATATTTAAAATGCCTATCGGCTTCTATATCTGAAATGCCTATCGGCACCTATTTTTAAAATGCCAATCGGCAACTATATCTGAAATGCCTATCGGCACCTATATCTGAAATGCCTATCGTTACCTATATCTGAAATGCCTATCGACACCTATATCTGAAATGCCTATCGACACCTATATCTGAAATGCCTATCGACACCTATATCTGAAATGCCTATCGACACCTATATCTGAAATGCCTATCGACACCTATATCTGAAATGCCTATCGACACCTATATCTGAAATGCCTATCGACACCTATATCTGAAATGCCTATCGACACCTATTTTTGAAATGCCTATCGGAAACTACATCTGAAATGCCTATCAGCACCTATATTTGAAATGCCTATCGGCAACCATATCTGGAATGCCTATCGGCACCTATATTTGAAATGCCTATCGGCTTCTATATCTGAAATGCCTATCGGCACCTATATCTGAAATGCCTATCGACACCTATATCTGAAATGCCTATCGACACCTATATCTGAAATGCCTATCGACACCTATATCTGAAATGCCTATCGACACCTATATCTGAAATGCCTATCGACACCTATTTTTGAAATGCCTATCGGAAACTACATCTGAAATGCCTATCAGCACCTATATTTGAAATGCCTATCGGCAACCATATCTGGAATGCCTATCGGCACCTATATTTGAAATGCCTATCGGCTTCTATATCTGAAATGCCTATCGGCACCTATTTTTAAAATGCCAATCGGCAACTATATCTGAAATGCCTATCGGCACCTATATCTGAAATGCCTATCGACACCTATATCTGAAATGCCTATCGACACCTATATTTAAAATGCCTATCGACACCTATATCTGAAATGCCTATCGACACCTATATCTGAAATGCCTATCGACACCTATATCTGAAATGCCTATCGACACCTATATCTGAAATGCCTATCGACACCTATATCTGAAATGCCTATCGACACCCATATCTGAAATGCCTATCGACACCTATATCTGAAATGCCTATCGACACCTATTTTTGAAATGCCTATCGGAAACTACATCTGAAATGCCTATCAGCACCTATATTTAAAATTCCTATCGGCAACCATATCTGGAATGCCTATCGGCACCTATATTTGAAATGCCTATCGGCTTCTATATCTGAAATGCCTATCGGCACCTATTTTTAAAATGCCAATCGGCAACTATATATGAAATGCCTATCGGCACCTATATCTGAAATGCCTATCGGCACCTATATCTGAAATGCCTATCGACACCTATATCTGAAATGCCTATCGACACCTATATCTGAAATGCCTAACGACACCTATATCTGAAATGCCTATCGACACCTATATCTGAAATGCCTATCGACACCTATATCTGAAATGCCTATCGACACCTCTATCTGAAATGCCTATCGACACCTATTTTTGAAATGCCTATCGGAAACTACTTCTGAAATGCCTATCAGCACCTATATTTGAAATGCCTATCGGCAACCATATCTGGAATGCCTATCGGCAACTATATTTGAAATGCCTATCGGCTTCTATATCTGAAATGCCTATCGGCACCTATTTTTAAAATGCCAATCGGCAACTATATCTGAAATGCCTATCGGCACCTATATCTGAAATGCCTATCGACACCTATATCTGAAATGCCTATCGACACCTATATCTGAAATGCCTATCGACACCTATATCTGAAATGCCTATCGACCCCTATATCTGAAATGCCTATCGACACCTATATCTGAAATGCCTATCGACACATATATCTGAAATGCCTATCGACACCTATATCTGAAATGCCTATCGACACCTATATCAGAAATGCCTATCGACACCTATTTTTGAAATGCCTATCGAAAACTACATCTGAAATGCCTATCAGCACCTATATTTGAAATGCCTATCGGCAACCATATCTGGAATGCCTATCGGCACCTATATTTGAAATGCCTATCGGCTTCTATATCTGAAATGCCTATCGGCACCTATTTCTAAAATGCCAATCGGCAACTATATCTGAAATGCCTATCGGCACCTATATCTGAAATGCCTATCGACACCTATATCTGAAATGCCTATCGACACCTATATCTAAATTCCTATCGACACCTATATCTGAAATGTCTATCGACACCTATATCTGAAATGCCTATCGACACCTATATCTGAAATGCCTATCGACACCTATATCTGAAATGCCTATCGACACCTATTTTTGAAATGCCTATCGGAAACTACATCTGAAATGCCTATCAGCACCTATATTTGAAATGCCTATCGGCAACCATATCTGGAATGCCTATCGGCACCTATATTTGAAATGCCTATCGGCTTCTATATCAGAAATGCCTATCGGCACCTATTTTTAAAATGCCAATCGGCAACTATATCTGAAATGCCTATCGGCACCTATATCTGAAATGCCTATCGACACCTATATCTGAAATGCCTATCGACACCTATATCTGAAATGCATATCGACACCTATATCTGAAATGCCTATCGACACCTATATCTGAAATGCCTATCGACACCTATATCTGAAATGCCTATCGACACCTATATCTGAAATGCCTATCGACACCTATATCTGAAATGCCTATAGACACCTATTTTTGAAATGCCTATCAGAAACTACATCTGAAATGCCTATCAGCACCTATATTTGAAATGCCTATCGGCAACCATATCTGGAATGCCTATCGGCACCTATATTTGAAATGCCTATCGGCTTCATTATCTGAAATGCCTATCGGCACCTATTTTTAAAATGCCAATCGGCAACTATATCTGAAATGCCTATCGGCACCTATATCTGAAATGCCTATCGACACCTATATCTGAAATGCCTATCGACACCTATATCTGAAATGCCTATCGACACCTATATCTGAAATGCCTATCGACACCTATATCTGAAATGCCTATCGACACCTATATCTGAAATGCCTATCGACACCTATATCTGAAATGCCTATCGACACCTATATCTGAAATGCCTATCGACACCTATATCTAAAATGCCTATCGACACCTATTTTTGAAATGCCTATCGGAAACTACATCTGAAATGCCTATCTGCACCTATATTTGAAATGCCTATCGGCAACCATATCTGGAATGCCTATCGGCACCTATTTTTGAAATGCCTATCGGAAACTACATCTGAAATGCCTATCAGCACCTATATTTGAAATGCCTATCGGCAACCATATCTGGAATGCCTATCGGCACCTATATTTGAAATGCCTATCGGCTTCTATATCTGAAATGCCTATCGGCACCTATTTTTAAAATGCCAATTGGCAACTATAACTGAAATGCCTATCGGCACCTATATCTGAAATGCCTATCGACACCTATATCTGAAATGCCTATCGACACCTATATCTAAAATGCCTATCGACACCTATATCTGAAATGCCTATCGACACCTATATCTGAAATGCTTATCGACACCTATATCTGAAATGCCTATCGACAACTATATCTGAAATGCCTATCGACACCTATATCTGAAATGCCTATCGACACCTATATCTGAAATGCCTATCGACACCTATTTTTGAAATGCCTATCGGAAACTACATCTGAAATGCCTATCAGCACCTATATTTGAAATGCCTTTCGGCAACCATATCTGGAATGCCTATCGGCACCTATATTTGAAATGCCTATCGGCTTTTATATCTGAAATGCCTATCGGCACCTATTTTTAAAATGCCAATCGGCAACTATATCTGAAATGCCTATCGGCACCTATATCTGAAATGCCTATCGACACCTATATCTGAAATGCCTATCGACACCTATATCTGAAATGCCTATCGACACCTATATCTGAAATGCCTATCGACACCTATATCTGAAATGCCTATCGACACCTATATCTGAAATGCCTATCGACACCTATATCTGAAATGCCTATCGACACCTATATCTGAAATGCCTATCGACACCTATTTTTGAAATGCCTATCAGAAACTACATCTGAAATGCCTATCAGCACCTATATTTGAAATGCCTATCGGCAACCATATCTGGAATGCCTATCGGCACCTATATTTGAAATGCCTATCGGCTTCTATATCTGAAATGCCTATCGGCACCTATTTTTAAAATGCCAATCGGCAACTATATCTGAAATGCCTATCGGCACCTATATCTGAAATGCCTATCGACACCTATATCTGAAATGCCTATCGACACCTATATCTGAAATGCCTATCGACACCTATATCTGAAATGCCTATCGACACCTATATCTGAAATGCCTATCGACACCTATATCTGAAATGCCTATCGACACCTATATCTGAAATGCCTATCGACACCTATATCTGAAATGCCTATCGACACCTATATCTGAAATGCCTATCGACACCTATTTTTGAAATGCCTATCGGAAACTACATCTGAAATGCCTATCAGCACCTATATTTGAAATGCCTATCGGCAACCATATCTGGAATGCCTATCGGCACCTATTTTTGAAATGCCTATCGGAAACTACATCTGAAATGCCTATCAGCACCTATATTTGAAATGCCTATCGGCAACCATATCTGGAATGCCTATCGGCACCTATATTTGAAATGCCTATCGGCTTCTATATCTGAAATGCCTATCGGCACCTATTTTTAAAATGCCAATTGGCAACTATATCTGAAATGCCTATCGGCACCTATATCTGAAATGCCTATCGACACCTATATCTGAAATGCCTATTGACACCTATATCTGAAATGCCTATCGACACCTATATCTGAAATGCCTATCGACACCTATATCTGAAATGCTTATCGACACCTATATCTGAAATGCCTATCGACACCTATATCTGAAATGCCTATCGACACCTATATCTGAAATGCCTATCGACACCTATATCTGAAATGCCTATCGACACCTATTTTTGAAATGCCTATCGGAAACTACATCTGAAATGCCTATCAGCACCTATATTTGAAATGCCTATCGGCAACCATATCTGGAATGCCTATCGGCACCTATATTTGAAATGCCTATCGGCTTCTATATCTGAAATGCCTATCGGCACCTATTTTTAAAATGCCAATCGGCAACTATATCTGAAATGCCTATCGGCACCTATATCTGAAATGCCTATCGACACCTATATCTGAAATGCCTATCGACACCTATATCTGAAATGCCTATCGACACCTATATCTGAAATGCTTATCGACACCTATATCTGAAATGCCTATCGACACCTATATCTGAAATGCCTATCGACACCTATATCTGAAATGCCTATCGACACCTATATCTGAAATGCCTATCGACACCTATATCTGAAATGCCTATCGATACCTATTTTTGAAATGCCTATCGGAAACTACATCTGAATGCTTATCAGCACCTATATTTGAAATGCCTATCGGCAACCATATCTGGAATGCTTATCGGCACCTATATTTGAAATGCCTATCGGCTTCTATATCTGAAATGCCTATCGGCACCTATTTTTAAAATGCCAATCGGCAACTATATCTGAAATGCCTATCGGCACCTATATCTGAAATGCCTATCGACACCTATATCTGAAATGCCTATCGACACCTATATCTGAAATGCCTATCGACACCTATATCTGAAATGCCTATCGACACCTATATCTGAAATGCCTATCGACACCTATATCTGAAATGCCTATCGACACCTATATCTGAAATGCCTATCGACACCTATTTTTGAAATGCCTATCGGAAACTACATCTGAAATGCCTATCAGCACCTATATTTGAAATGCCTATCGGCAACCATATCTGGAATGCCTATCGGCACCTATATTTGAAATGCCTATCGGCTTCTATATCTGAAATGCCTATCGGCACCTATTTTTAAAATGCCAATCGGCAACTATATCTGAAATGCCTATCGGCACCTATATCTGAAATGCCTATCGACACCTATATCTGAAATGCCTATCGACACCTATATCTGAAATGCCTATCGACACCTATATCTGAAATGCCTATCGACACCTATATCTGAAATGCCTATCGACACCTATATCTGAAATGCCTATCGACACCTATTTTTGAAATGCCTATCGAAAACTACATCTGAAATGCCTATCAACACCTATATCTGAAATGCCTATCGGCAACCATATCTGGAATGCTTATCGACACCTATATCTGAAATGCCTATCGACACCTATATCTGAAATGCCTATCGACACCTATATCTGAAATGCCTATCGACACCTATATCTGAAATGCCTATCGACACCTATATCTGAAATGCCTATCGATACCTATTTTTGAAATGCCTATCGGAAACTACATCTGAATGCTTATCAGCACCTATATTTGAAATGCCTATCGGCAACCATATCTGGAATGCTTATCGGCACCTATATTTGAAATGCCTATCGGCTTCTATATCTGAAATGCCTATCGGCACCTATTTTTAAAATGCCAATCGGCAACTATATCTGAAATGCCTATCGGCACCTATATCTGAAATGCCTATCGACACCTATATCTGAAATGCCTATCGACACCTATATCTGAAATGCCTATCGACACCTATATCTGAAATGCCTATCGACACCTATATCTGAAATGCCTATCGACACCTATATCTGAAATGCCTATCGACACCTATATCTGAAATGCCTATCGACACCTATTTTTGAAATGCCTATCGGAAACTACATCTGAAATGCCTATCAGCACCTATATTTGAAATGCCTATCGGCAACCATATCTGGAATGCCTATCGGCACCTATATTTGAAATGCCTATCGGCTTCTATATCTGAAATGCCTATCGGCACCTATTTTTAAAATGCCAATCGGCAACTATATCTGAAATGCCTATCGGCACCTATATCTGAAATGCCTATCGACACCTATATCTGAAATGCCTATCGACACCTATATCTGAAATGCCTATCGACACCTATATCTGAAATGCCTATCGACACCTATATCTGAAATGCCTATCGACACCTATATCTGAAATGCCTATCGACACCTATTTTTGAAATGCCTATCGAAAACTACATCTGAAATGCCTATCAACACCTATATTTGAAATGCCTATCGGCAACCATATCTGGAATGCCTATCGGCACCTATATTTGAAATGCCTATCGGCTTCTATATCAGAAATGCCTATCGGCACCTATTTTTAAAATGCCAATCGGCAACTATATCTGAAATGCCTATCGGCACCTATATCTGAAATGCCTATCGACACCTATATCTGAAATGCCTATCGATACCTATATCTGAAATGCCTATCGACACCTATATCTTAAATGCCTATCGACACCTATATCTGAAATGCCTATCGACACCTATTTTTGAAATGCCTATCGGAAACTACATCTGAAATGCCTATCAGCACCTATATTTGAAATGCCTATCGGCAACCATATCTGAAATGCCTATCGGCACCTATATTTGAAATGCCTATCGGCTTCTATATCTGAAATGCCTATCGGCACCTATTTTTAAAATGCCAATCGGCAACTGTATCTGAAATGCCTATCGGCACCTATATCTGAAATGCCTATCGACACCTATATCTGAAATGCCTATCGACACCTATATCTGAAATGCCTATCGACACCTATATCTGAAATGCCTATTGACACCTATATCTGAAATGCCTATCGACACCTATATCTGAAATGCCTATCGACATCTATATCTGAAATGCCTATCGACACCTATATCTGAAATGCCTATCGACACCTATTTTTGAAATGCCTATCGGAAACTACATCTGAAATGCCTATCAGCACCTATATTTGAAATGCCTATCGGCAACCATATCTGGAATGCCTATCGGCACCTATATTTGAAATGCCTATCGGCTTCTATATCTGAAATGCCTATCGGCACCTATTTTTAAAATGCCAATCGGCAACTATATCTGAAATGCCTATCGGCACCTATATCTGAAATGCCTATCGACACCTATATCTGAAATGCCTATCGACACCTATATCTGAAATGCCTATCGACACCTATATCTGAAATGCCTATCGACACCTATATCTGAAATGCCTATCGACACCTATATCTGAAATGCCTATCGACACCTATATCTGAAATGCCTATCGACACCTATATCTGAAATGCCTATCGACACCTATATCTGAAATGCCTATCGACACCTATTTTTGAAATGCCTATCGGAAACTACATCTGAAATGCCTATCAGCACCTTTATTTGAAATGCCTATCGGCAACCATATCTGAAATGCCTATCGGCACCTATTTTTAAAATGCCAATCGGCAACTATATCTGAAATGCCTATCGGCACCTATATCTGAAATGCCTATCGACACCTATATCTGAAATGCCTATCGACACCTATATCTGAAATGCCTATCGACACCTATATCTGAAATGCCTATCGACACCTATATCTAAAATGCCTATCGACACCTATATCTGAAATGCCTATCGACACCTATATCTGAAATGCCTATCGACACCTATATCTGAAATGCCTATCGACACCTATATCTGAAATGCATATCGACACCTATTTTTGAAATGCCTATCGGAAACTACATCTGAAATGCCTATCAGCACCTATATTTGAAATGCCTATCGGCAACCATATCTGAAATGCCTATCGGCACCTATATTTGAAATGCCTATCGGCTTCTATATCTGAAATGCCTATCGGCACCTATTTTTAAAATGCCAATCGGCAACTATATCTGAAATGCCTATCGGCACCTATATCTGAAATGCCTATCGACACCTATATCTGAAATGCCTATCGACACCTATAACTGAAATGCCTATCGACACCTATATCTGAAATGCCTATCGACACCTATATCTGAAATGCCTATCGACACCTATATCTGAAATGCCTATCGACACCTATATCTGAAATGCCTATCGACACCTATATCTGAAATGCCTATCGACACCTATATCTGAAATGCCTATCGACACCTATTTTTGAAATGCCTATCGGAAACTACATCTGAAATGCCTATCAGCACCTATATTTGAAATGCCTATCGGCAACTATATCTGGAATGCCTATCGGCACCTATATTTGAAATGCCTATCGGCTTCTATATCTGAAATGCCTATCGGCACCTATTTTTAAAATGCCAATCGGCAACTATATCTGAAATGCCTATCGGCACCTATATCTGAAATGCCTATCGACACCTATATCTGGAATGCCTATCGGCACCGATATTTGAAATGCCTATCGGCTTCTATATCTGAAATGCCTATCGGCACCTATTTTTAAAATGCCAATCGGCAACTATATCTGAAATGCCTATCGGCACCTATATCTGAAATGCCTATCGACACCTATATCTGAAATGCCTATCGACACCTATATCTGAAATGCCTATCGACACTTATATCTGAAATGCCTATCGACACCTATATCTGAAATGCCTATCGACACCTATATCTGAAATGCCTATCGACACCTATATCTGAAATGCCTATCGACACCTATATCTGAATTGCCTATCGACACCTATTTTTGAAATGCCTATCGGAAACTACATCTGAAATGCCTATCAGCACCTATATTTGAAATGCCTATCGGCAACCATATCTGGAATGCCTATCGGCACCGATATTTGAAATGCCTATCGGCTTCTTTATCTGAAATGCCTATCGGCACCTATTTTTAAAATGCCAATCGGCAACTATTTCTGAAATGCCTATCGGCACCTATATCTGAAATGCCTATCGACACCTATATCTGAAATGCCTATCGACACCTATATCTGAAATGCCTATCGACACCTATATCTGAAATGCCTATCGACACCTATATCTGAAATGCCTATCGACACCTATATCTGAAATGCCTATCGACATTTATATCTGAAATGCCTATCGACACCTATATCTGAAATGCCTATCGACACCTATATCTGAAATGCCTATCGACACCTATTTTTGAAATGCCTATCGGAAACTACATCTGAAATGCCTATCAGCACCTATATTTGAAATGCCTATCGGCAACCATATCTGGAATGCCTATCGGCACCTATATTTGAAATGCCTATCGGCTTCTATATCTGAAATGCCTATCGGCACCTATTTTTAAAATGCCAATCGGCAACTATATCTGAAATGCCTATCGGCACCAATATCTGAAATGCCTATCGACACCTATATCTGAAATGCCTATCGACACCTATATCTGAAATGCCTATCAACACCTATATCTGAAATGCCTATCGACACCTATATCTGAAATGCCTATCGACACCTATATCTGAAATGCCTATCGACACCTATTTTCGAAATGCCTATCGGAAACTACATCTGAAATGCCTATCAGCACCTATATTTGAAATGCCTATCGGCAACCATATCTGGAATTCCTATCGGCACCTATATTTGGAATGCCTATCGGCTTCTATGTCTGAAATGCCTATCGGCACCTATTTTTAAAATGCCAATCGGCAACTATATCTGAAATGCCTATCGGCACCTATATCTGAAATGCCTATCGACACCTATATCTGAAATGCCTATCGACACCTATATCTGAAATGCCTATCGACACCTATATCTGAAATGCCTATCGACACCTATATCTGAAATGCCTATCGACACCTATATCTGAAATGCCTATCGACACCTATATCTGAAATGCCTATCGACACCTATATCTGAAATGCCTATCGACACCTATTTTTGAAATGCCTATCGGAAACTACATCTGAAATGCCTATCAGCACCTATATTTGAAATGCCTATTGGCAACCATATCTGGAATGCCTATCGGCACCTATATTTGAAATGCCTATCGGCTTCTATATCTGAAATGCCTATCGGCACCTATTTTTAAAATGCCAATCGGCAACTATATCTGAAATGCCTATCGGCACCTATATCTGAAATGCCTATCGACACCTATATCTGAAATGCTTATCGACACCTATATCTGAAATGCCTATCGACACCTATATCTGAAATGCCTATCGACACCTATATCTGAAATGCCTATCGACACCTATATCTGAAATGCCTATCGACACCTATATCTGAAATGCCTATCGACACCTATATCTGAAATGCCTATCGACACCTATTTTTGAAATGCCTATCGGAAACTACATCTGAAATGCCTATCAGCACCTATATTTGAAATGCCTATCGGCAACCATATCTGGAATGCTTATCGGCACCTATATTTGAAATGCCTATCGGCTTCTATATCTGAAATGCCTATCGGCACCTATTTTTAAAATGCCAATCGGCAACTATATCTGAAATGCCTATCGGCACCTATATCTGAAATGCCTATCGACACCTATATCTGAAATGCCTATCGACACCTATATCTGAAATGCCTATCGACACCTATTTCTGAAATGCCTATCGACACCTATATCTGAAATGCCTATCGACACCTATATCTGAAATGCCTATCGACACCTATATCTGAAATGCCTATCGACACCTATATCTGAAATGCCTATCGACACCTATATCTGAAATGCCTATCGACACATATTTTTGAAATGCCAATCGGAAACTACATCTGAAATGCCTATCAGCACCTATATTTGAAATGCCTATCGGCAACCATATCTGGAATGCCTATCGGCACCTATATTTGAAATGCCTATCGGCTTCTATATCTGAAATGCCTATCGGCACCTATTTTTAAAATGCCAATCGGCAACTATATCTGAAATGCCTATCGGCACCTATATCTGAAATGCCTATCGACACCTATATCTGAAATACCTATCGACACCTATATCTGAAATGCCTATCGACACCTATATCTGAAATGCCTATCGACACCTATATCTGAAATGCCTATCGACACCTATATCTGAAATGCCTATCGACACCTATATCTGAAATGCCTATCTACACCTATATCTGAAATGCCTATCGACACCTATTTTTGAAATGCCTATCGGAAACTACATCTGAAATGCCTATCAGCACCTATATTTTTAATGCCTATCGGCAACCATATCTGGAATGCCTATCGGCACCTATATTTGAAATGCCTATCGGCTTCTATATCTGAAATACCTATCGGCACCTATTTTTAAAATGCCAATCGGCAACTATATCTGAAATGCCTATCGGCACCTATATCTGAAATGCCTATCGACACCTATATCTGAAATGCCTATCGACACCTATATCTGAAATGCCTATCGACACCTATATCTGAAATGCCTATCGACACCTTTATCTGAAATGCCTATCGACACCTATATCTGAAATGCCTATCGACACCTATATCTGAAATGCCTATCGACACCTATATCTGAAATGCCTATCGACACCCATTTTTGAAATGCCTATCGGAAACTACATCTGAGATGCCTATCAGCACCTATATTTGAAATGCCTTTCGGCAACCATATCTGGAATGCCTATCGGCACCCATATTTGAAATGCCTATCGGCTTCTATATCTGAAATGCCTATCGGCACCTATTTTTAAAATGCCAATCGGCAACTATATCTGAAATGCCTATCGGCACCTATATCTGAAATGCCTATCGACACCTATATCTGAAATGCCTATCGACACCTATATCTGAAATGCCTATCGACACCTATATCTGAAATGCCTATCGACACCTATATCTGAAATGCCTATCGACACCTATATCTGAAATGCCTATCGACACCTATATCTGAAATGCCTATCGACACCTATATCTGAAATGCCTATCGACACCTATTTTTGAAATGCCTATCGGAAACTACATCTGAAATGCCTATCAGCACCTATATTTGAAATGCCTATCGGCAACCATATCTGGAATGCCTATCGGCACCTATATCTGAAATGCCTATCGACACCTATATCTGAAATGCCTATCGACACCTATATCTGAAATGCCTATCGACACCTATATCTGAAATGCCTATCGACACCTATATCTGAAATGCCTATCGACACCTATATCTGAAATGCCTATCGACACCTATTTTTGAAATGCCAATCGGAAACTACATCTGAAATGCCTATCAGCACCTATATTTGAAATGCCTATCGGCAACAATATCTGGAATGCCTATCGGCACCTATATTTGAAATGCCTATCGGCTTCTATATCTGAAATGCCTATCGGCACCTATTTTTAAAATGCCAATCGGCAACTATATCTGAAATGCCTATCGGCACCTATATCTGAAATGCCTATCGACACCTATATCTGAAATGCCTATCGACACCTATATCTGAAATGCCTATCGACACCTATATCTGAAATGCCTATCGACACCTATATCTGAAATATTTATGGACACCTATATCTGAAATGCCTATCGACACCTATATCTGAAATGCCTATCGACACCTATATCTGAAATGCCTATCGACACCTATTTTTGAAATGCCTATCGGAAACTACATCTGAAATGCCTATCAGCACCTATATTTGAAATGCCTATCAGCAACCATATCTGGAATTCCTATCGGCACCTATATTTGGAATGCCTATCGGCTTCTATGTCTGAAATGCCTATCGGCACCTATTTTTAAAATGCCAATCGGCAACTATATCTGAAATGCCTATCGGCACCTATATCTGAAATGCCTATCGACACCTATATCTGAAATGCCTATCGACACCTATATCTGAAATGCCTATCGACACCTATATCTGAAATGCCTATCGACACCTATATCTGAAATGCCTATCGACACCTATATCTGAAATGCCTATCGACACCTATATCTGAAATGCCTATCGACACCTATATCTAAATTGCCTATCGACACCTATTTTTGAAATGCCTACAGGAAACTACATCTGAAATGCCTATCAGCACCTATATTTGAAATGCCTATCGGCAACCATATCTGGAATGCCTATCGGCACCTATATTTGAAATGCCTATCGGCTTCTATATCTGAAATGCCTATCGGCACCTATTTTTAAAATGCCAATCGGCAACTATATCTGAAATGCCTATCGGCACCTATATCTGAAATGCCTATCGACACCTATATCTAAAATGCTTATCGACACCTATATCTGAAATGCCTATCGACACCTATATCTGAAATGCCTATCGACACCTATATCTGAAATGCCTATCGACACCTATATCTGAAATGCCTATCGACACCTATATCTGAAATGCCTATCGACACCTATATCTGAAATGCCTATCGACACCTATTTTTGAAATGCCTATCGGAAACTACATCTGAAATGCCTATCAGCACCTATATTTGAAATGCCTATCGGCAACCATATCTGGAATGCCTATCGGCACCTATATTTGAAATGCCTATCGGCTTCTATATCTGAAATGCCTATCGGCACCTATTTTTAAAATGCCAATCGGCAACTATATCTGAAATGCCTATCGGCACCTATATCTGAAATGCCTATCGACACCTATATCTGAAATGCCTATCGACACCTATATCTGAAATGCCTATCGACACCTATTTTTGAAATGCCAATCGGAAACTACATCTGAAATGCCTATCAGCACCTATATTTGAAATGCCTATCGGCAACCATATCTGGAATGCCTATCGGCACCTATATTTGAAATGCCTATCGGAAACTACATCTGAAATGCCTATCAGCACCTATATTTTTAATGCCTATCGGCAACCATATCTGGAATGCCTATCGGCACCTATATTTGAAATGCCTATCGGCTTCTATATCTGAAATGCCCATCGGCACCTATTTTTAAAATGCCAATCGGCAACTATATCTGAAATGCCTATCGGCACCTATATCTGAAATGCCTATCGACACCTATATCTGAAATGCCTATCGACACCTATATCTGAAATGCCTATCGACACCTATATCTGAAATGCCTATCGACACCTTTATCTGAAATGCCTATCGACACCTATATCTGAAATGCCTATCGACACCTATATCTGAAATGCCTATCGACACCTATATCTGAAATGCCTATCGACACCCATTTTTGAAATGCCTATCGGAAACTACATCTGAAATGCCTATCAGCACCTATATTTGAAATGCCTTTCGGCAACCATATCTGGAATGCCTATCGGCACCCATATTTGAAATGCCTATCGGCTTCTATATCTGAAATGCCTATCGGCACCTATTTTTAAAATGCCAATCGGCAACTATATCTGAAATGCCTATCGGCACCTATATCTGAAATGCCTATCGACACCTATATCTGAAATGCCTATCGACACCTATATCTGAAATGCCTATCGACACCTATATCTGAAATGCCTATCGACACCTATATCTGAGATGCCTATCGACACCTATATCTGAAATGCCTATCGACACCTATATCTGAAATGCCTATCTACACCTATATCTGAAATGCCTATCGACACCTATTTTTGAAATGCCTATCGGAAACTACATCTGAAATGCCTATCAGCACCTATATTTGAAATGCCTATCGGCAACCATATCTGGAATGCCTATCGGCACCTATATTTGAAATGCCTATCGGCTTCTATATCTGAAATGCCTATCGGCACCTATTTTTAAAATGCCAATCGGCAACTATATCTGAAATGCCTATCGGCACCTATTTCTGAAATGCCTATCGACACCTATATCTGAAATGCCTATCGACACCTATATCTGAAATGCCTATCGACACCTATATCTGAAATGCCTATCGACACCTTTATCTGAAATGCCTATCGACACCTATATCTGAAATGCCTATCGACACCTATATCTGAAATGCCTATCGACACATATATCTGAAATGCCTATCGACACCTATTTTTGAAATGCCTATCGGAAACTACATCTGAAATGCCTATCAGCACCTATATTTGAAATGCCTATCGGCAACCATATCTGGAATGCCTATCGGCACCCATATTTGAAATGCCTATCGGCTTCTATATCTGAAATGCCTATCGGCACCTATTTTTAAAATGCCAATCGGCAACTATATCTGAAATGCCTATCGGCACCTATATCTGAAATGCCTATCGACACCTATATCTGAAATGCCTATCGACACCTATATCTGAAATGCCTATCGACACCTATATCTGAAATGCCTATCGACACCTATATCTGAAATGCCTATCGACACCTTTATCTGAAATGCCTATCGACACCTATATCTGAAATGCCTATCGACACCTATATCTGAAATGCCTATCGACACCTATATCTGAAATGCCTATCGACACCCATTTTTGAAATGCCTATCGGAAACTACATCTGAAATGCCTATCAGCACCTATATTTGAAATGCCTTTCGGCAACCATATCTGGAATGCCTATCGGCACCCATATTTGAAATGCCTATCGGCTTCTATATCTGAAATGCCTATCGGCACCTATTTTTAAAATGCCAATCGGCAACTATATCTGAAATGCCTATCGGCACCTATATCTGAAATGCCTATCGACACCTATATCTGAAATGCCTATCGACACCTATATCTGAAATGCCTATCGACACCTATATCTGAAATGCCTATCGACACCTATATCTGAAATGCCTATCGACACCTATATCTGAAATGCCTATCGACACCTATATCTGAAATGCCTATCGACACCTATTTTTGAAATGCCAATCGGAAACTACATCTGAAATGCCTATCAGCACCTATATTTGAAATGCCTATCGGCAACCATATCTGGAATGCCTATCGGCACCTATATTTGAAATGCCTATCGGCTTCTATATCTGAAATGCCTATCGGCACCTATTTTTAAAATGCCAATCGGCAACTATATCTGAAATTCCTATCGGCACCTATATCTGAAATGCCTATCGACACCTATATCTGAAATGCCTATCGACACCTATATCTGAAATGCCTATCGACACCTATATCTGAAATGCCTATCGACACCTATATCTGAGATGCCTATCGACACCTATATCTGAAATGCCTATCGACACCTATATCTGAAATGCCTATCGACACCTATTTTTGAAATGCCAATCGGAAACTACATCTGAAATGCCTATCAGCACCTATATTTGAAATGCCTATCGGCAACCATATCTGGAATGCCTATCGGCACCTATATTTGAAATGCCTATCGGCTTCTATATCTGAAATGCCTATCGGCACCTATTTTTAAAATGCCAATCGGCAACTATATCTGAAATGCCTATCGACACCTATTTCTGAAATGCCTATCGACACCTATATCTGAAATGCCTATCGACACCTATATCTGAAATGCCTATCGACACCTATATCTGAAATGCCTATCGACACCTATATCGGAAATGCCTATCGACACCTTTATCTGAAATGCCTATCGACACCTATATCTGAAATGCCTATCGACACCTATATCTGAAATGCCTATCGACACCTATATCTGAAATGCCTATCGACACCTATTTTTGAAATGCCTATCGGAAACTACATCTGAAATGCCTATCAGCACCTATATTTGAAATGCCTATCGGCAACCATATCTGGAATGCCTATCGGCACCCATATTTGAAATGCCTATCGGCTTCTATATCTGAAATGCCTATCGGCACCTATTTTTAAAATGCCAATCGGCAACTATATCTGAAATGCCTATCGGCACCTATATCTGAAATGCCTATCGACACCTATATCTGAAATGCCTATCGACACCTATATCTGAAATGCCTATCGACACCTATATCTGAAATGCCTATCGACACCTATATCTGAAATGCCTATCGACACCTATATCTGAAATGCCTATCGACACCTATATCTGAAATGCCTATCGACACCTATATCTGAAATGCCTATCGACACCTATATCTGAAATGCCTATCGACACCTATTTTTGAAATGCCTATCGGAAACTACATCTGAAATGCCTATCAGCGCCTATATTTGAAATGCCTATCGGCAACCATATCTGGAATGCCTATCGGCACCTATATTTGAAATGCCTATCGGCTTCTATATCTGAAATGCCTATCGGCACCTATTTTTAAAATGCCAATCGGCAACTATATCTGAAATGCCTATCGGCCATTATATCTGAAATGCCTATCGACACCTATATCTGAAATGCCTATCGACACCTATATCTGAAATGCCTATCGACACCTATATCTGAAATGCCTATCGACACCTATATCTGAAATGCCTATCGACACCTATATCTGAAATGCCTATCGACACCTATATCTGAAATGCCTATCGACACCTATATCTGAAATGCCTATCGACCACTATATCTGAAATGCCTATCGACACCTATATCTGAAATGCCTATCGACACCTATTTTTGAAATGCCTATCGGAAACTACATCTGAAATGCCTATCAGAACCTATATTTGAAATGCCTATCGGCAACCATATCTGGAATGCCTATCGGCACCTATATTTGAAATGCCTATCGGCTTCTATATCGTAAATGCCTATCGGCACCTATTTTTAAAATGCCAATCGGCAACTATATCTGAAATGCCTATCGGCACCTATATCTGAAATGCCTATCGACACCTATATCTGAAATGCCTATCGACACCTATATCTGAAATGCCTATCGACACCTATATCTGAAATACCTATCGACACCTATATCTGAAATGCCTATCGACACCTATATCTGAAATGCCTATCGACACCTATATCTGAAATGCCTATCGACACCTATATCTGAAATGCCTATCGACACCTATTTTTGAAATGCCTATCGGAAACTACATCTGAAATGCCTATCAGCACCTATATTTGAAATGCCTATCGGCAACCATATCTGGAATTCCTATCGGCACCTATATTTGGAATGCCTATCAGCTTCTATATCTGAAATGCCTATCGGCACCTATTTTTAAAATGCCAATCGGCAACTATATCTGAAATGCCTATCGGCACCTATATCTGAAATGCCTATCGACACCTATATCTGAAATGCCTATCGACACCTATATCTGAAATGCCTATCGACACCTATATCTGAAATGCCTATCGACACCTATTTTTGAAATGCCTATCGGAAACTACATCTGAAATGCCTATCAGCACCTATATTTGAAATGCCTATCGGCAACCATATCTGGAATGCCTATCGGCACCTATATTTGAAATGCCTATCGGATTCTATATCTGAAATGCCTATCGGCACCTATTTTTAAAATGCCAATCGGCAACTATATCTGAAATGCCTATCGGCACCTATATCTGAAATGCCTATCGACACCTATATCTGAAATGCCAATCGACACCTATATCTGAAATGCCTATCGACACCTATATCTGAAATGCCTATCGACCCCTATATCTGAAATGCCTATCGACACCTATATCTGAAATGCCTATCGACACCTATTTTTGAAATGCCTATCGGGAACTACATCTGAAATGCCTATCAGCACCTATATTTGAAATGCCTATCGGCAACCAAATCTGGAATGCCTATCGGCACCTATATTTGAAATGCCTAACGGCTTCTATATCTGAAATGCCTATCGGCACCTATTTTTAAAATGTCAATCGGCAACTATATCTGAAATGCCTATCGGCACCTATATCTGAAATGCCTATCGACACCTATATCTGAAATGCCTATCGACACCTATATCTGAAATGCCTATCGACACCTATATCTGAAATGCCTATCGACACCTATATCTGAAATGCCTATCGACACCTATATCTGAAATGCCTATCGACACCTATATCTGAAATGCCTATCGACACCTATATCTGAAATGCCTATCGACACTTATATCTGAAATGCCTATCGACACCTATTTTTGAAATGCCTATCGGAAACTACATCTGAAATGCCTATCAGCACCTATATTTGAAATGCCTATCGGCAACCATATCTGGAATGCCTATCGGCACCTATATTTGAAATGCCTATCGGCTTCTATATCTGAAATGCCTATCGGCACCTATTTTTAAAATGCCAATCGGCAACTATATCTGAAATGCCTATCGGCACCTATATCTGAAATGCCTATCGACACCTATATCTGAAATGCCTATCGACACCTATGTCTGAAATGCCTATCGACACCTATATCTGAAATGCCTATCGACACCTATATCTGAAATGCCTATCGACACCTATATCTGAAATGCCTATCGACACCTATATCTGAAATGCCTATCGACACCTATTTTTGAAATGCCTATCGGGAACTACATCTGAAATGCCTATCAGCACCTATATTTGAAATGCCTATCGGCAAACATATCTGGAATGCCTATCGGCACCTATATTTGAAATGCCTATCGGCTTCTATATCTGAAATGCCTATCGGCACCTATTTTTAAAATGCCAATCGGCAACTATATCTTAAATGCCTATCGGCACCTATATCTGAAATGCCTATCGACACCTATATCTGAAATGCCTATCGACACCTATATCTGAAATGCCTATCGACACCTATATCTGAAATGCCTATCGACACCTATATCTGAAATGCCTATCGACACCTATATCTGAAATGCCTATCGACACCTATATCTGAAATGCCTATCGACACTTTTATCTGAAATGCCTATCGACACCTATTTTTGAAATGCCTATCGGAAACTACATCTGAAATGCCTATCAGCACCTATATTTGAAATGCCTATCGGCAACCATATCTGGAATGCCTATCGACACCTATATCTGAAATGCCTATCGACACCTATATCTGAAATGCCTATCGACACCTATATCTGAAATGCCTATCGACACCTATATCTGAAATGCCTATCGGCACCTATTTTTAAAATGCCAATCGGCAACTATATCTAAAATGCCTATCGGCACCTATATTTGAAATGCCTATCGACACCTATATCTGAAATGCCTATCGACACCTATATCTGAAATGCCTATCGACACCTATATCTGAAATGCCTATCGACACCTATATCTGAAATGCCTATCGACACCTATTTTTGAAATGCCTATCGGAAACTACATCTGAAATGCCTATCAGCACCTATATTTGAAATGCCTATCGGAAAATACATCTGAAATGCCTATCAGCACCTATATTTGAAATGCCTATCGGCAACCATATCTGGAATGCCTATCGGCACCTATATTTGAAATGCCTATCGGCTTCTATATCTGAAATGCCTATCGGCACCTATTTTTAAAATGCCAATCGGCAACTATATCTGAAATGCCTATCGGCACCTATATCTGAAATGCCTATCGACACCTATATCTGAAATGCCTATCGACACCTATATCTGAAATGCCTATCGACACCTAATCTGAAATGCCTATCGACACCTATATCTGAAATGCCTATCGACACCTATATCTGAAATGCCTATCGACACCTATATCTGAAATGCCTATCGACACCTATATCTGAAATGCCTATCGACACCTATATCTGAAATGCCTATCGACACCTATTTTTGAAATGCCTATCGGAAACTACATCTGAAATGCCTATCAGCACCTATATTTGAAATGCCTATCGGCAACCATATCTGGAATGCCTATCGACACCTATATCTGAAATGCCTATCGACACCTATATCTGAAATGCCTATCGACACTTATATCTGAAATGCCTATCGACACTTATTTTTGAAATGCCTATCGGAAACTACATCTGAAATGCCTATCAGCAACTATATTTGAAATGCCTATCGGCAACCATATCTGGAATGCCTATCGGCACCTATATTTGGAATGCCTATCGGCTTCTATATCTGAAATGCCTATCGGCACCTATTTTTAAAATGCCAATCGGCAACTATATCTGAAATGCCTATCGGCACCTATATCTGAAATGCCTATCGACACCTATATCTGAAATGCCTATCGACACCTATATCTGAAATGCCTATCGACACCTATATCTGAAATGCCTATCGACACCTATATCTGAAATGCCGATCGACACCTATATCTGAAATGCCTATCGACACCTATATCTGAAATGCCTATCGACACCTATATCTGAAATGCCTATCGACACCTATATCTGAAATGCCTATCGACACCTATTTTTGAAATGCCTATCGGAAACTACATCTGAAATGCCTATCAGCACCTATATTTGAAATGCCTATCGGCAACCATATCTGGAATGCCTATCGGCACCTATATTTGAAATGCCTATCGGCTTCTATATCTGAAATGCCTATCGGCACCTATTTTTAAAATGCTAATCGGCAACTATATCTGAAATGCCTATCGGCACCTATACATGAAATGCCTATCGACACCTATATCTGAAATGCCTATCGACACCTATATCTGAAATGCCTATCGACACGTATATCTGAAATGCCTATCGACACCTATATCTGAAATGCCTATCGACACCTATATCTGAAATGCCTATCGACACCTATATCTGAAATGCCTATAGACACCTATATCTGAAATGCCTATCGACACCTATTTTTGAAATGCCTATCGGAAACTACATCTGAAATGCCTATCAGCACCTATATTTGAAATGCCTATCGGCAACCATATCTGGAATGCCAATCGGCACCTATATTTGAAATGCCTATCGGCTTCTATATCTGAAATGCCTATCGGCACCTATTTTTAAAATGCCAATCGGCAACTATATCTGAAATGCCTATCGGCACCTATATCTGAAATGCCTATCGACACCTATATCTGAAATGCCTATCGACACCTATATCTGAAATGCCTATCGACACCTATATCTGAAATGCCTATCGACACCTATATCTGAAATGTTTATCGACACCTATATCTGAAATGCCTATCGACACCTATATCTGAAATGCCTATCGACACCTATATCTGAAATGCCTATCGACACCTATATCTGAAATGCCTATCGACACCTATATCTGAAATGCCTATCGACACCTATATCTGAAATGCCTATCGACACCTATATCTGAAATACCTATCGACACCTATATCTGAAATGCCTATCGACACCTATATCTGAAATGCCTATCGACACCTATATCTGAAATGCCTATCGACACCTATATCTGAAATGCCTATCGACACCTATTTTTGAAATGCCTATCGGAAACTACATCTGAAATGCCTATCAGCACCTATATTTGAAATGCCTATCGACACCTATATCTGAAATGCCTATCGACACCTATATCTGAAATGCCTATCGACACCTATATCTGAAATGCCTATCGACACCTATATCTGAAATGCCTATCGACACCTATATCTGAAATGCCTATCGACACCTATATCTGAAATGCCTTTCGACACCTATATCTGAAATGCCTATCGACACCTATATCTGAAATGCCTATCGACACCTATTTTTGAAATGCCTATCGGGAACTACATCTGAAATGCCTATCAGCACCTATATTTGAAATGCCTATCGGCAAACATATCTGGAATGCCTATCGGCACCTATATTTGAAATGCCTATCGGCTTCTATATCTGAAATGCCTATCGGCACCTATTTTTAAAATGCCAATCGGCAACTATATCTTAAATGCCTATCGGCACCTATATCTGAAATGCCTATCGACACCTATATCTGAAATGCCTATCGACACCTATATCTGAAATGCCTATCGACACCTATATCTGAAATGCCTATCGACACCTATATCTGAAATGCCTATCGACACCTATATCTGAAATGCCTATCGACACCTATATCTGAAATGCCTATCGACACCTATATCTGAAATGCCTATCGACACCTATTTTTGAAATGCCTATCGGAAACTACATCTGAAATGCCTATCAGCACCTATATTTGAAATGCCTAACGGCAACCATATCTGGAATGCCTATCGGCACCTATATTTGAAATGCCTATCGGCTTCTATATCTGAAATGCCTATCGGCACCTATTTTTAAAATGCCAATCGGCAACTATATCTAAAATGCCTATCGGCACCTATATTTGAAATGCCTATCGACACCTATATCTGAAATGCCTATCGACACCTATATCTGAAATGCCTATCGACACCTATATCTGAAATGCCTATCGACACCTATATCTGAAATGCCTATCGACACCTATTTTTGAAATGCCTATCGGAAACTACATCTGAAATGCCTATCAGCACCTATATTTGAAATGCCTATCGGAAAATACATCTGAAATGCCTATCAGCACCTATATTTGAAATGCCTATTGGCAACCATATCTGGAATGCCTATCGGCACCTATATTGGAAATGCCTATCGGCTTCTATATCTGAAATGCCTATCGGCACCTATTTTTAAAATGCCAATCGGCAACTATATCTGAAATGCCTATCGGCACCTATATCTGAAATGCCTATCGACACCTATATCTGAAATGCCTATCGACACCTATATCTGAAATGCCTATCGACACCTAATCTGAAATGCCTATCGACACCTATATCTGAAATGCCTATCGACACCTATATCTGAAATGCCTATCGACACCTATATCTGAAATGCCTATCGACACCTATATCTGAAATGCCTATCGACACCTATATCTGAAATGCCTATCGACACCTATTTTTGAAATGCCTATCGGAAACTACATCTGAAATGCCTATCAGCACCTATATTTAAAATGCCTATCGGCAACCATATCTGGAATGCCTATCGACACCTATATCTGAAATGCCTATCGACACCTATATCTGAAATGCCTATCGCGACTTATATCTGAAATGCCTATCGACACTTATTTTTGAAATGCCTATCGGAAACTACATCTGAAATGCCTATCAGCACCTATATTTGAAATGCCTATCGGCAACCATATCTGGAATGCCTATCGGCACCTATATTTGGAATGCCTATCGGCTTCTATATCTGAAATGCCTATCGGCACCTATTTTTAAAATGCCAATCGGCAACTATATCTGAAATGCCTATCGGCACCTATATCTGAAATGCCTATCGACACCTATATCTGAAATGCCTATCGACACCTATATCTGAAATGCCTATCGACACCTATATCTGAAATGCCTATCGACACCTATATCTTAAATGCCGATCGACACCTATATCTGAAATGCCTATCGACACCTATATCTGAAATGCCTATCGACACCTATATCTGAAATGCCTATCGACACCTATATCTGAAATGCCTATCGACACCTATTTTTGAAATGCCTATCGGAAACTACATCTGAAATGCCTATCAGCACCTATATTTGAAATGCCTATCGGCAACCATATCTGGAATGCCTATCGGCACCTATATTTGAAATGCCTATCGGCTTCTATATCTGAAATGCCTATCGGCACCTATTTTTAAAATGCTAATCGGCAACTATATCTGAAATGCCTATCGGCACCTATACATGAAATGCCTATCGACACCTATATCTGAAATGCCTATCGACACCTATATCTGAAATGCCTATCGACACCTATATCTGAAATGCCTATCGACACCTATATCTGAAATGCCTATCGACACCTATATCTGAAATGCCTATCGACACCTATATCTGAAATGCCTATAGACACCTATATCTGAAATGCCTATCGACACCTATTTTTGAAATGCCTATCGGAAACTACATCTGAAATGCCTATCAGCACCTATATTTGAAATGCCTATCGGCAACCATATCTGGAATGCCAATCGGCACCTATATTTGAAATGCCTATCGGCTTCTATATCTGAAATGCCTATCGGCACCTATTTTTAAAATGCCAATCGGCAACTATATCTGAAATGCCTATCGGCACCTATATCTGAAATGCCTATCGACACCTATATCTGAAATGCCTATCGACACCTATATCTGAAATGCCTATCGACACCTATACCTGAAATGCCTATCGACACCTATATCTGAAATGCCTATCGACACCTATATCTGAAATGCCTATCGACACCTATATCTGAAATGCCTATCGACACCTATATCTGAACTGCCTATCGACACCTATATCTGAAATGCCTATCGACACCTATTTTTGAAATGCCTATCGGAAACTACATCTGAAATGCCTATCAGCACCTATATTTGAAATGCCTATCGGCAACCATATCTGGAATGCTTATCGGCACCTATATTTGAAATGCCTATCGGCTTCTATATCTGAAATGCCTATCGGCACCTATTTTTAAAATGCCAATCGGCAACTATATCTGAAATGCCTATCGGCACCTATGTCTGAAATGCCTATCGACACCTATATCTGAAATGCCTATCGACACCTATATCTGAAATGCCTATCGACACCTATATCTGAAATGCCTATCGACACCTATATCTGAAATGCCTATCGACACCTATATCTGAAATGCCTATCGACACCTATATCTGAAATGCCTATCGACACCTATATCTGAAATGCCTATCGACACCTATTTTTGAAATGCCTATCGGAAACTACATCTGAAATGCCTATCAGCACTTATATTTGAAATGCCTATCGGCAACCATATCTGGAATGCCTATCGGCACCTATATTTGAAATGCCTATCGGCTTCTATATCTGAAATGCCTATCGGCACCTATTTTTAAAATGCCAATCGGCAACTATATCTGAAATGCCTATCGGCACCTATATCTGAAATGCCTATCGACACCTATATCTGAAATTCCTATCGACACCTATATCTGAAATGCCTATCGACACCTATATCTGAAATGCCTATCGACACCTATATCTGAAATGCCTATCGACACCTATATCTGAAATGCCTATCGACACCTATATCTGAAATGCCTATCGACACCTATATCTGAAATGCCTATCGACACCTATTTTTGAAATGCCTATCGGAAACTACATCTGAAATGCCTATCAGCACCTATATTTGAAATGCCTATCGGCAACCATATCTGGAATGCCTATCGGCACCTATATTTGAAATGCCTATCGGCTTCTATATCTGAAATGCCTATCGGCACCTATTTTTAAAATGCCAATCGGCAACTATATCTGAAATGCCTATCGGCACCTATATCTGAAATGCCTATCGACACCTATATCTGAAATGCCTATCGACACCTATATCTGAAATGCCTATCGACACCTATATCTGAAATGCCTATCGACACCTATATCTGAAATGCCTATCGACACCTATATCTGAAATGCCTATCGACACCTATATCTGAAATGCCTATCGACACCTATATCTGAAATGCCTATCGACACCTATTTTTGAAATGCCTATCGGAAACTACATCTGAAATGCCTATCAGCACCTATATTTGAAATGCCTATCGGCAACCATATCTGGAATGCCTATCGGCACCTATATTTGAAATGCCAATCGGCTTCTATATCTGAAATGCCTATCGGCACCTATTTTTAAAATGCCAATCGGCAACTATATCTGAAATGCCTATCGGCACCTATATCTGAAATGCCTATCGACACCTATATCTGAAATGCCTATCGACACCTATATCTGAAATGCCTATCGACACCTATATCTGAAATGCCTATCGACACCTATATCTGAAATGCCTATCGACACCTATATCTGAAATGCCTATCGACACCTATATCTGAAATGCCTATCGACACCTATATCTGAAATGCCTATCGACACCTATTTTTGAAATGCCTATCGGAAACTACATCTGAAATGCCTATCAGCACCTATATTTGAAATGCCTATCGGCAACCATATCTGGAATGCCTATCGGCACCTATATTTGAAATGCCAATCGGCTTCTATATCTGAAATGCCTATCGGCACCTATTTTTAAAATGCCAATCGGCAACTATATCTGAAATGCCTATCGGCACCTATTTTTAAAATGCCAATCGGCAACTATATCTGAAATGCCTATCGGCACCTATATCTGAAATGCCTATCGACACCTATATCTGAAATGCCCATTGACACCTATATCTGAAATGCCTATCAACACCTATATCTGAAATGCCTATCGACAACTTATATCTGAAATGCCTATCGACACCTATATCTGAAATGCCTATCGACACCTATATCTGAAATGCCTATCGACACCTATATCTGAAATGCCTATCGACACCTATTTTTGAAATGCCTATCGGAAACTACATCTGAAATGCCTATTAGCACCTATATTTGAAATGCTTATCGGCAACCATATCTGGAATGCCTATCGGCACCTATATTTGAAATGCCTATCGGCTTCTATATCTGAAATGCCTATCGGCACCTATTTTTAAAATGCCAATCGGCAACTATATCTGAAATGCCCATCGGCACCTATATCTGAAATGCCTATCGACACCTATATCTGAAATGCCTATCGACACCTATATCTGAAATGCCTATCGACACCTATATCTGAAATGCCTATCGACACCTATATCTGAAATGCCTATCGACACCTATATCTGAAATGCCTATCGACACCTATATCTGAAATGCCTATCGACACCTATATCTGAAATGCCTATCAACACCTATTTTTGAAATGCCTATCAACACCTATTTTTGAAATGCCTATCGGAAACTACATCTGAAATGTCTATCAGCACCTATATTTGAAATGCCTATCGGCAACCATATCTGGAATGCCTATCGGCCCCTATATTTGAAATGCCTATCGGCTTCTATATCTGAAATGCCTATCGGCACCTATTTTTAAATTGCCAATCGGCAACTATATCTGAAATGCCTATCGGCACCTATATCTGAAATGCCTATCGACACCTATATCTGAAATGCCTATCGACACCTATATCTGAAATTCCTATCGACACCTATATCTGAAATGCCTATCGACACCTATATCTGAAATGCCTATCGACACCTATATCTGAAATGCCTATCGACACCTATATCTGAAATGCCTATCGACACCTATATCTGAAATGCCTATCGACACCTATATCTGAAATGCCTGTCGACACCTATATCTGAAATGCCTATCGACACCTATTTTTGAAAAGCCTATCGGAAACTACATCTAAAATGCCTATCAGCACCTATATTTGAAATGCCTATCGGCAACCATATCTGGAATGCCTGTCGGCACCTATATTTGAAATGCCTATCGGCTTCTATATCTGAAATGCCTATCGGCACCTATTTTTAAAATGCCAATCGGCAACTATATCTGAAATGCCTATCGGCACCTATATCTGAAATGCCTATCGACACCTATATCTGAAATGCCTATCGACACCTATATCTGAAATGCCTATCGACACCTATATCTGAAATGCCTATCGACACCTATATCTGAAATGCCTATCGACACCTATATCTGAAATGCCTATCGACACCTATATCTGAAATGCCTATCGACACCTATATCTGGAATGCCTATCGACACCTATTTTTTAAATGCCTATCGGAAACTACATCTGCAATGCCTATCAGCACCTATATTTGAAATGCCTATCGGCAACCATACCTGGAATGCCTATCGGCACCTATATTTGAAATGCCTATCGGCTTCTATATCTGAAATGCCTATCGGCACCTATTTTTAAAATGCCAATCGGCAACTATATCTGAAATGCCTATCGGCACCTATATTTGAAATGCCTATCGACACCTATATCTGAAATGCCTATCGACACTTATATCTGAAATGCCTATCGACACCTATATCTGAAATGCCTATCGACACCTATATCTGAAATGCCTATCGACACATATATCTGGAATGCCTATCGACACCTATATCTGAAATGCCTATCGACACCTATATCTGAAATGCCTATCGACACCTATTTTTGAAATACCTATCGGCAACTACATCTGAAATGCCTATCAGCACCTATATTTGAAATGCTTATCGGCAACCATATCTGGAATGCCTATCGGCACCTATATTTGAATTGCCTATCGGCTTCTATATCTGAAATGCCTTTTGGCACCTATTTTTAAAATGCCAATCGGCAACTATATCTGAAATGCCTATCAGCACCTATATCTGAAATGCCTATCGACACCTATATCTGAAATGCCTATCGACACCTATTTCTGAAATGCCTATCGACACCTATATCTAAAATGCCTATCGACACCTATATCTGAAATGCCTATCGACACCTATATCTGAAATGCCTATCGACACCTATATCTGAAATGCCTATCGACACCTATATCTGAAATGCCTATCGACACCTATATCTGAAATGCCTATCGACACCTATTTTTGAAATGTGTATCGGAAACTACATCTGAAATGCCTATCAACACCTATATTTGAAATGCCTATCGGCAACCATATCTGGAATGCCTATCGGCACCTATATTTGAAATGCCTATCGGCTTCTATATCTGAAATGCCTATCGGCACCTATTTTTAAAATGCTAATCGGCAACTATATCTGAAATGCCAATCGGCACCTATATCTGAAATGCCTATCGACACCTATATCTGAAATGCCTATCGACACCTATATCTGAAATGCCTATCGACACCTATATCTGAAATGCCTATCGACACCTATATCTGAAATGCCTATCGACACCTACATCTGAAATGCCTATCGACACCTATATCTGAAATGCCTATCGACACCTATTTTTGAAATGCCTATCGGAAACTACATCTGAAATGCCTATCAGCATTTATATTTGAAATGCCTTTCGGCAACCATATCTGGAATGCCTATCGGCACCTATATTTGAAATGCCTATCGGCTTCTATATCTGAAATGCCTATCGGCACCTATTTTTAAAATGCCAATCGGCAACTATATCTGAAATGCCTATCGGCACCTATATCTGAAATGCCTATCGACACCTATATCTGAAATGCCTATCGACACCTATATCTGAAATGCCTATCGACACCTATATCTGAAATGCCTATCGACACCTATATCTGAAATGCCTATCGACACCTATATCTGAAATGCCTATCGACACCTATATCTGAAATGCCTATCGACACCTATATCTGAAATGCCTATCGACACCTATTTTTGAAATGCCTATCGAAAACTACATCTGAAATGCCTATCAGCACCTATATTTGAAATGCCTATCGGCAACCATATCTGGAATGCCTTTCGGCACCTATATTTGAAATGCCTATCGGCTTCTATATCTGAAATGCCTATCGGCACCTATTTTTAAAATGCCAATCGGCAACTATATCTGAAATGCCTATCGGCACCTATATCTGAAATGCCTATCGACACCTATATCTGAAATGCCTATCGACACCTATATCTGAAATGCCTATCGACACCTATATCTGAAATGCCTATCGACACCTATATCTGAAATGCCTATCGACACCTATATCTGAAATGCCTATCGACACCTATATTTGAAATGCCTATCGACACCTATATCTGAAATGCCTATCGACACCTATATCTGAAATGCCTATCGACACCTATTTTTGAAATGCCTATCGGAAACTACATCTGAAATGCCTATCAGCACCTATATTTGAAATGCCTATCGGCAACCATATCTGGAATGCCTATCGGCACCTATATTTGAAATGCCTATCGGCTTCTATATCTGAAATGCCTATCGGCACCTATTTTTAAAATACCAATCGGCCACTATATCTGAAATGCCTATCGGCACCTATATCTGAAATGCCTATCGACACCTATATCTGAAATGCCTATCGACACCTATATCTGAAATGCCTATCGAAACCTATATCTGAAATGCCTATCGACACCTATATATGAAATGCCTATCGACACCTATATCTAAAATGCCTATCGACACCTATATCTGAAATGCCTATCGACACCTATATCTGAAATGCCTATCGACACCTATTTTTGAAATGCCTATCGGAAACTACATCTGAAATGCCTATCAGCACCTATATTTTAATGCCTATCGGCAACCATATCTGGAATGCCTATCGGCACCTATATTTGAAATGCCTATCGGCTTCTATATCTGAAATGCCTATCGGCACCTATTTTTAAAATGCCAATCGGCAACTATATCTGAAATGCCTATCGGCACCTATATCTGAAATGCCTATCGACACCTATATCTGAAATGCCTATCGACACCTATATCTGAAATGCCTATCGACACCTATATCTGAAATGCCTATCGACACCTATATCTGAAATGCCTATCGACACCTATATCTAAAATGCCTATCGACACCTATATCTGAAATGCCTATCGACACCTATATCTGAAATGCCTATCGACACCTATTCTTGAAATGCCTATCGGAAACTACATCTGAAATGCCTATCAGCACCTATATTTGAAATGCCTATCGGCAACCATATCTGGAATGCCTATCGGCACCTATATTTGAAATGCCTATCGGCTTCTATATCTGAAATGCCTATCGGCACCTATTTTTAAAATGCCAATCGGCAACTATATCTGAAATGCCTATCGGCACCTATATCTGAAATGCCTATCGACACCTATATCTGAAATGCCTATCGACACCTATATCTGAAATGCCTATCGACACCTATATCTGAAATGCCTATCGACACCTATATCTGAAATGCCTATCGACACCTATATCTGAAATGCCTATCGACACCTATATCTGAAATGCCTATCGACACCTATATCTGAAATGCCTATCGACACCTATATCTGAAATGCCTATCGACACCTATTTTTGAAATGACTATCGGAAACTACATCTGAAATGCCTATCAGCACCTATATTTGAAATGCCTATCGGCAACCATATCTGGAATGCTTATCGGCACCTATATTTGAAATGCCTATCGGCTTCTATATCTGAAATGCCTATGGGCACCTATTTTTAAAATGCCAATCGGCAATTATATCTGAAATGCCTATCGGCACCTATATCTGAAATGCCTATCGACACCTATATCTGAAATGCCTATCGACACCTATATCTGAAATGCCTATCGACACCTATATCTGAAATGCCTATCGACACCTATATCTGAAATACCTATCAACACCTATATCTGAAATGCCTATCGACACCTATATCTGAAATGCCTATCGACACCTATTTTTGAAATGCCTATCGGAAACTACATCTGAAATGCCTATCAGCACCTATATTTGAAATGCCTATCGGCAACCATATCTGGAATGCCTATCGGCACCTATATTTGAAATGCCTATCGGCTTCTATATCTGAAATGCCTATCGGCACCTTTTTTTAAAATGCCAATCGGCAACTATATCTGAAATGCCTATCGGCACCTATATCTGAAATGCCTATCGACACTTATATCTGAAATGCCTATCGACACCTATATCTGAAATGCCTATCGACACCTATATCTGATATGCCTATCGACACCTATATCTGAAATGCCTATCGACACCTATATCTGAAATGCCTATCGACACCTATATCTGAAATGCCTATCGACACCTATATCTGAAATGCCTATCGACACCTATTTTTGAAATGCCTATCGGAAACTACATCTGAATTGCCTATCAGCACCTATATTTGAAATGCCTATCGGCAACCATATCTGGAATGCCTATCGGCACCTATGTTTGAAATGCCTATCGGCTTCTATATCTGAAATGCCTATCAGCACCTATTTTTAAAATGCCAATCGGCAACTATATCTGAAATGCCTATCGGCACCTATATCTGAAATGCCTATCGACACTTATATCTGAAATGCCTATCGACACCTATATCTGAAATGCCTATCGACACCTATATCTGAAATGCCTATCGACACCTATATCTGAAATGCCTATCGACACCTATATCTGAAATGCGTATCGACACCTATATCTGAAATGCCTATCGACACCTATATCTGAAATGCCTATCGACACCTATATCTAAAATGCCTATCGACACCTATATCTGAAATGCCTATCGACACCTATATCTGAAATGCCTATCGACACCTATTTTTGAAATGCCTATCGGAAACTACATCTGAAATGCCTATCAGCACCTATATTTTAATGCCTATCGGCAACCATATCTGGAATGCCTATCGGCACCTATATTTGAAATGCCTATCGGCTTCTATATCTGAAATGCCTATCGGCACCTATTTTTAAAATGCCAATCGGCAACTATATCTGAAATGCCTATCGGCACCTATATCTGAAATGCCTATCGACACCTATATCTGAAATGCCTATCGACACCTATATCTGAAATGCCTATCGACACCTATATCTGAAATGCCTATCGACACCTATATCTGAAATGCCTATCGACACCTATATCTAAAATGCCTATCGACACCTATATCTGAAATGCCTATCGACACCTATATCTGAAATGCCTATCGACACCTATTCTTGAAATGCCTATCGGAAACTACATCTGAAATGCCTATCAGCACCTATATTTGAAATGCCTATCGGCAACCATATCTGGAATGCCTATCGGCACCTATATTTGAAATGCCTATCGGCTTCTATATCTGAAATGCCTATCGGCACCTATTTTTAAAATGCCAATCGGCAACTATATCTGAAATGCCTATCGGCACCTATATCTGAAATGCCTATCGACACCTATATCTGAAATGCCTATCGACACCTATATCTGAAATGCCTATCGACACCTATATCTGAAATGCCTATCGACACCTATATCTGAAATGCCTATCGACACCTATATCTGAAATGCCTATCGACACCTATATCTGAAATGCCTATCGACACCTATATCTGAAATGCCTATCGACACCTATATCTGAAATGCCTATCGACACCTATTTTTGAAATGACTATCGGAAACTACATCTGAAATGCCTATCAGCACCTATATTTGAAATGCCTATCGGCAACCATATCTGGAATGCTTATCGGCACCTATATTTGAAATGCCTATCGGCTTCTATATCTGAAATGCCTATGGGCACCTATTTTTAAAATGCCAATCGGCAATTATATCTGAAATGCCTATCGGCACCTATATCTGAAATGCCTATCGACACCTATATCTGAAATGCCTATCGACACCTATATCTGAAATGCCTATCGACACCTATATCTGAAATGCCTATCGACACCTATATCTGAAATACCTATCAACACCTATATCTGAAATGCCTATCGACACCTATATCTGAAATGCCTATCGACACCTATTTTTGAAATGCCTATCGGAAACTACATCTGAAATGCCTATCAGCACCTATATTTGAAATGCCTATCGGCAACCATATCTGGAATGCCTATCGGCACCTATATTTGAAATGCCTATCGGCTTCTATATCTGAAATGCCTATCGGCACCTTTTTTTAAAATGCCAATCGGCAACTATATCTGAAATGCCTATCGGCACCTATATCTGAAATGCCTATCGACACTTATATCTGAAATGCCTATCGACACCTATATCTGAAATGCCTATCGACACCTATATCTGATATGCCTATCGACACCTATATCTGAAATGCCTATCGACACCTATATCTGAAATGCCTATCGACACCTATATCTGAAATGCCTATCGACACCTATATCTGAAATGCCTATCGACACCTATTTTTGAAATGCCTATCGGAAACTACATCTGAATTGCCTATCAGCACCTATATTTGAAATGCCTATCGGCAACCATATCTGGAATGCCTATCGGCACCTATGTTTGAAATGCCTATCGGCTTCTATATCTGAAATGCCTATCAGCACCTATTTTTAAAATGCCAATCGGCAACTATATCTGAAATGCCTATCGGCACCTATATCTGAAATGCCTATCGACACTTATATCTGAAATGCCTATCGACACCTATATCTGAAATGCCTATCGACACCTATATCTGAAATGCCTATCGACACCTATATCTGAAATGCCTATCGACACCTATATCTGAAATGCGTATCGACACCTATATCTGAAATGCCTATCGACACCTATATCTGAAATGCCTATCGACACCTATATCTGAAATGCCTATCGACACCTATTTTTGAAATGCCTATCGGAAACTACATCTGAAATGCCTATCAGCACCTATATTTGAAATGCCTATCGGCAACCATATCTGGAATGCCTATCGGCACCTATATTTGAAATGCCTATCGGCTTCTATATCTGAAATGCCTATCGGCACCTATTTTTAAAATGCCAATCGGCAACTATATCTGAAAGGCCTATCGGCACCTATATCTGAAATGCCTATCGACACCTATATCTGAAATGCCTATCGACACCTATATCTGAAATGCCTATCGACACCTATATCTGAAATGCCTATCGACACCTATATCTGAAATGCCTATCGACACCTATATCTGAAATGCCTATCGACACCTATATCTGAAATGCCTATCGACACCTATATCTGAAATGCCTATCGACACCTATATCTGAAATGCCTATCGACACCTATTTTTGAAATGCCAATCGGAAACTACATCTGAAATGCCTATCAGCACCTATATTTGAAATGCCTATCGGCAACCATATCTGGAATGCCTATCGGCACCTATATTTGAAATGCCTATCGGCAACTACAGCTGAAATGCCTATCGGCACCTATTTTGAAAATGCCAATCGGCAACTATATCTGAAATGCCTATCGGCACCTATATCTGAAATGCCTATCGACACCTATATCTGAAATGCCTATCGACACCTATATCTGAAATGCCTATCGACACCTATATCTGAAATGCCTATCGACACCTATTTTTGAAATGCCTATCGGAAACTACATCTGAAATGCCTATTAGCACCTATATTTGAAATGCTTATCGGCAACCATATCTGGAATGTCTATCGGCACCTATATTTGAAATGCCTATCGGCTTCTATATCTGAAATGCCTATCGGCACCTATTTTTAAAATGCCAATCGGCAACTATATCTGAAATGCCCATCGGCACCTCTATCTGAAGTGCCTAGCGACACCTATATCTGAAATGCCTATCGACACCTATATCTGAAATGCCTATCGACACCTATATCTGAAATGCCTATCACACCTATATCTGAAATGCCTATCGACACCTATATCTGAAATGCCTATCGACACCTATTTTTGAAATGCCTATCGGAAACTACATCTGAAATGCCTATCAGCACCTATATTTGAAATGCCTATCGGCAACCATATCTGGAATGCCTATCGGCACCTATATTTGAAATGCCTATCGGCTTCTATATCTGAAATGCCTATCGGCACCTTTTTTTAAAATGCCAATCGGCAACTATATCTGAAATGCCTATCGGCACCTATATCTGAAATGCCTATCGACACCTATATCTGAAATGCCTATCGACACCTATATCTGAAATGCCTATCGACACCTATATCTGAAATGCCTATCGACACCTATATCTGAAATGCCTATCGACACCTATATCTGAAATGCCTATCGACACCTATATCTGAAATGCCTATCGACACCTATATCTGAAATGCCTATCGACACCTATTTTTGAAATGCCTTTCGGAAACTACATCTGAAATGCCTATCAGCACCTATATTTGAAATGCCTATCGGCAACCATATCTGGAATGCCTATCGGCACCTATATTTGAAATGCCTATCGGCTTCTATATCTGAAATGCCTATCGGCACCTATTTTTAAAATGCCAATCGGCAACTATATCTGAAATGCCTATCTACACCTATATCTGAAATGCCTATCGACACCTATATCTGAAATGCCTATCGACACCTATATCTGAAATGCCTATCGACACCTATATCTGAAATGCCTATCGACACCTATATGTGAAATGCCTATCGACACCTATATCTGAAATGCCTATCGACACCTATTTATGAAATGCCTATCGGAAACTACATCTGAAATGCCTATCAGCACCTATATTTGAAATGCCTATCGGCAACCATATCTGGAATACCTATCGGCACCTATATTTGAAATGCCTATCGGCTTCTATATCTGAAATGCCTATCGGCACCTATTTTTAAAATGCCAATCGGCAACTATATCTGAAATGCCTATCGGCACCTATATCTGAAATGCCTATCGACACCTATATCTGAAATGCCTATCGACACCTATATCTGAAATGCCTATCGACACCTATATCTGAAATGCCTATCGACACCTATATCTGAAATGCCTATCGACACCTATATCTGAAATGCCTATCGACACCTATATCTGAAATGCCTATCGACACCTATATCTGAAATGCCTATCGACACCTATATCTGAAATGCCTATCGACACCTATTTTTGAAATGCCTATCGGAAACTACATCTAAAATGCCTATCAGCACCTATATTTGAAATGCCTATCGGCAACCATATCTGGAATGCCTATCGGCACCTATATTTGAAATGCCTATCGGCTTCTATATCTGAAATGCCTATCGGCACCTATTTTTAAAATGCCAATCGGCAACTATATCTGAAATGCCTATCGGCACCTATATCTGAAATGCCTATCGACACCTATATCTGAAATGCCTATCGACACCTATATCTGAAATGCCTATCGACACCTATATCTGAAATGCCTATCGACACCTATTTTTGAAATGCCTATCGGAAACTACATCTGAAATGCCTATTAGCACCTATATTTGAAATGCTTATCGGCAACCATATCTGGAATGTCTATCGGCACCTATATTTGAAATGCCTATCGGCTTCTATATCTGAAATGCCTATCGGCACCTATTTTTAAAATGCCAATCGGCAACTATATCTGAAATGCCCATCGGCACCTCTATCTGAAATGCCTAGCGACACCTATATCTGAAATGCCTATCGACACCTATATCTGAAATGCCTATCGACACCTATATCTGAAATGCCTATCGACACCTATATCTAAAAATTCCTATCGACACCTATATCTGAAATGCCTATCGACACCTATATCTGAAATGCCTATCGACACCTATATCTGAAATGCCTATCGACACCTATTTTTGAAATGCCTATCGGAAACTACATCTGAAATGCCTATCAGCACCTATATTTGAAATGCCTATCGGCAAACATATCTGGAATGCCTATCGGCACCTATATTTGAAATGCCTATCGGCTTCTATATCTGAAATGCCTATCGGCACCTATTTTTAAAATGCCAATCGGCAACTATATCTGAAATGCCTATCGGCACCTATATCTGAAATGCCTATCGACACCTATATCTGAAATGCCTATTGACACCTATATCTGAAATGCCTATCGACACCTATATCTAAAATGCCTATCGACACCTATATCTGAAATGCCTATCGACACCTATATCTGAAATGCCTATCGACACCTATATCTGAAATGCCTATCGACACCTATATCTGAAATGCCTATCGACACCTATTTTTTAAATGCCTATCGGAAACCACATCTGAAATGCCTATTAGCACCTATATTTAAAATGCTTATCGGCAACCATATCTGGAATGCCTATCGGCACCTATATTTGAAATGCCTATCGGCTTCTATATCTGAAATGCCTATCGGCACCTATTTTTAAAATGCCAATCGGCAACTATATCTGAAATGCCCATCGGCACCTATATCTGAAATGCCTATCGACACCTATATCTGAAATGCCTATCGACACCTATATCTGAAATGCCTATCGACACCTATATCAGAAATGCCTATCGACACCTATATCTGAAATGCCTATCGACACCTATATCTGAAATGCCTATCGACACCTATATCTGAAATGCCTATCGACACCTATATCTGAAATGCCTATCGACACCTATTTTTGAAATGCCTATCGGAAACTACATCTGAAATGCCTATCAGCACCTATATTTGAAATGCCTATCGGCAACCATATCTGGAATGCCTATCGGCCCCTATATTTGAAATGCCTATCGGCTTCTATATCTGAAATGCCTATCGGCACCTATTTTTAAAATGCCAATCGGCAACTATATCTGAAATGCCTATCGGCACCTATATCTGAAATGCCTATCGACACCTATATCTGAAATGCCTATCGACACCTATATCTGAAATGCCTATCGACACCTATATCTGAAATGCCTATCGACACCTATATCTGAAATGCCTATCGACACCTATATCTGAAATGCCTATCGACACCTATATCTGAAATGCCTATCGACACCTATATCTGAAATGCCTATCGACACCTATTTTTGAAATGCCTATCGGAAACTACATCTGAAATGCCTATCAGCACCTATATTTGAAATGCCTATCGGCAACCATATCTGGAATGCTTATCGGCACCTATATTTGAAATGCCTATCGGCTTCTATATCTGAAATGCCTATCGGCACCTATTTTTAAAATGCCAATCGGCAACTATATCTGAAATGCCTATCGGCACCTATATCTGAAATGCCTATCGACACCTATATCTGAAATGCCTATCGACACCTATATCTGAAATGCCTATCGACACCTATATCTGAAATGCCTATCGACACCTATATCTGAAATGCCTATCAACACCTATATCTGAAATGCCTATCGACACCTATATCTGAAATGCCTATCGACACCTATTTTTGAAATGCCTATCGGAAACTACATCTGAAATGCCTATCAGCCCCTATATTTGAAATGCCTATCGGCAACCATATCTGGAATGCCTATCTGCACCTATATTTGAAATGCCTATCGGCTTCTATATCTGAAATGCCTATCGGCACCTATTTTTAAAATGCCAATCGGCAACTATATCTGAAATGCCTATCGGCACCTATATCTGAAATGCCTATCGACACCTATATCTGAAATGCCTATCGACGCCTATATCTGAAATGCCTATCGACACCTATATCTCAAAATGCCTATCGACACCTATATCTGAAATGCCTATCGACACCTATATCTGAAATGCCTATCGACACCTATATCTGAAATGCCTATCGACACCTATATCTGAAATGCCTATCGACACCTATATCTGAAATGCCTATCGACACCTATTTTTGAAATGCCTATCGGAAACTACATCTGAAATGCCTATCAGCACCTATATTTGAAATGCCTATCGGCAACCATATCTGGAATGCCTATCGGCACCTATATTTGAAATGCCTATCGGCTTCTATATCTGAAATGCCTATCGGCACCTATTTTTAAAATGCCAATCGGCAACTATATCTGAAATGCCTATCGGCACCTATATCTGAAATGCCTATCGACACCTATATCTGAAATGCCTATCGACACCTATATCTGAAATGCCTATCGACACCTATATCTGAAATGCCTATCGACACCTATATCTGAAATGCCTATCGACACCTATATCTGAAATGCCTATCGACACCTATATCTGAAATGCCTATCGACACCTATATCTGAAATGCCTATCGACACCTATATCTGAAATGCCTATCGACACCTATTTTTGAAATGCCTATCGGAAACTACATCTGAAATGCCTATCAGCACCTATATTTGAAATGCCTATCGGCAACCATATCTGGAATGCCTATCGGCACCTATATTTGAAATGCCTATCGGCTTCTATATCTGAAATGCCTATCGGCACCTATTTTTAAAATGCCAATCGGCAACTATATCTGAAATGCCTATCGGCACCTATATCTGAAATGCCTATCGACACCTATATCTGAAATGCCTATTGACACCTATATCTGAAATGCCTATCGACACCTATATCTGAAATGCCTATCGACACCTATATCTGAAATGCCTATCGACACCTATATCTGAAATGCCTATCGACACCTATATCTGAAATGCCTATCGACACCTATATCTGAAATGCCTATCGACACCTATTTTTGAAATGCCTATCGGAAACTACATCTGAAATGCCTATAAGCACCTATATTTGAAATGCTTATCGGCAACCATATCTGGAATGCCTATCGGCACCTATATTTGAAATGCCTATCGGCTTCTATATCTGAAATGCCTATCGGCACCTATTTTTAAAATGCCAATCGGCAACTATATCTGAAATGCCCATCGGCACCTATATCTGAAATGCCTATCGACACCTATATCTGAAATGCCTATCGACACCTATATCTGAAATGCCTATCGACACCTATATCTGAAATGCCTATCGACACCTATATCTGAAATGCCTATCGACACCTATATCTGAAATGCCTATCGACACCTATATCTGAAATGCCTATCGACACCTATATCTGAAATGCCTATCGACACCTATATCTGAAATGCCTATCGACACCTATTTTTGAAAAGCCTATCGGAAACTACATCTGAAATGCCTATCAGCACCTATATTTGAAATGCCTATCGGCAACCATATCTGGAATGCCTGTCGGCACCTATATTTGAAATGCCTATCGGCTTCTATATCTGAAATGCCTATCGGCACCTATTTTTAAAATGCCAATCGGCAACTATATCTGAAATGCCTATCGGCACCTATATCTGAAATGCCTATCGACACCTATATCTGAAATGCCTATCTAAAGCTATATCTGAAATGCCTATCGACACCTATATCTGAAATGCCTATCGACACCTATATCTGAAATGCCTATCGACACCTATATCTGAAATGCCTATCGACACCTATATCTGAAATGCCTAACGACACCTATATCTGGAATGCCTATCGACACCTATTTTTTAAATGCCTATCGGAAACTACATCTGCAATGCCTATCAGCACCTATATTTGAAATGCCTATCGGCAACCATATCTGGAATGCCTATCGGCACCTATATTTGAAATGCCTATCGGCTTCTATATCTGAAATGCCTTTTGGCACCTATTTTTAAAATGCCAATCGGCAACTATATCTGAAATGCCTATCAGCACCTATATCTGAAATGCCTATCGACACCTATATCTGAAATGCCTATCGACACCTATTTCTGAAATGCCTATCGACACCTATATCTGAAATGCCTATCGACACCTATATCTAAAATGCCTATCGACACCTATATCTGAAATGCCTATCGACACCTATATCTGAAATGCCTATCGACACCTATTTTTGAAATGCCTATCGGAAACTACATCTGAAATGCCTATCAGCACCTATATTTGAAATGCCTATCGGCAACCATATCTGGAATGCCTTTCAGCACCTATATTTGAAATGCCTATCGGCTTCTATATCTGAAATGCCTATCGGCACCTATTTTTAAAATGCCAATCGGCAACTATATCTGAAATGCCTATCGGCACCTATATCTGAAATGCCTATCGACACCTATATCTGAAATGCCTATCGACACCTATATCTGAAATGCCTATCGACACCTATATCTGAAATGCCTATCGACACCTATATCTGAAATGCCTATCGACACCTATATCTGAAATGCCTATCGACACCTATATTTGAAATGCCTATCGACACCTATATCTGAAATGCCTATCGACACCTATATCTGAAATGCCTATCGACACCTATTTTTGAAATGCCTATCGGAAACTACATCTGAAATGCCTATCAGCACCTATATTTAAAATGCCTATCGGCAACCATATCTGGAATGCCTATCGGCACCTATATTTGAAATGCCTATCGGCTTCTATATCTGAAATGCCTATCGGCACCTATTTTTAAAATACCAATCGGCAACTATATCTGAAATGCCTATCGGCACCTATATCTGAAATGCCTATCGACACCTATATCTGAAATGCCTATCGACACCTATATCTGAAATGCCTATCGACACCTATATCTGAAATGCCTATCGACACCTATATATGAAATGCCTATCGACACCTATATCTGAAATGCCTATCGACACCTATATCTGAAATGCCTATCGACACCTATATCTGAAATGCCTATCGACACCTATTTTTGAAATGCCTATCGGAAACTACATCTGAAATGCCTATCAGCACCTATATTTGAAATGCCTATCGGCAACCATATCTGGAATGCCTATCGGCACCTATATTTGAAATGCCTATCGGCTTCTATATCTGAAATGCCTATCGGCACCTATTTTTAAAATGCCAATCGGCAACTATATCTGAAATGCCTATCGGCACCTATATCTGGAATGCCTATCGACACCTATATCTGAAATGCCTATCGACACCTATATCTGAAATGCCTATCGACACATATATCTGAAATACCTATCGACACCTATATCTGAAATGCCTATCGACACCTATATCTGGAATGCCTATCGACACCTATATCTGAAATGCCTAACGACACCTATATCTGAAATGCCTATCGACACCTATTTTTGAAATACCTATCGGAAACTACATCTCAAATGCCTATCAGCACCTATATTTGAAATGCTTATCGGCAACCATATCTGGAATGCCTATCGGCACCTATATTTGAAATGCCTATCGGCTTCTATATCTGAAATGCCTATCGGCACCTATTTTTAAAATGCCAATCGGCAACTATATCTGAAATGACTATCGGCACCTATATCTGAAATGCCTATCGACACCTATATCTGAAATGCCTATCGACACCTATATCTGAAATGCCTATCGACACCTATATCTGAAATGCCTATCGACACCTATATCTGAAATGCCTATCGACACCTATATCTGAAATGCCTATCGACACCTATATCTGAAATGCCTATCGACACCTATATCTGAAATGCCTATCGACACCTATATCTGAAATGCCTATCGACACCTATATCTGAAATGCCTATCGACACCTATATCTGAAATGCCTATCGACACCTATATCTGAAATGCCTATCGACACCTATATCTGAAATGCGTATCGACACCTATATCTGAAATGCCTATCGACACCTATATCTGAAATGCCTATCGACACCTATTTTTGAAATGCCTATCGGAAACTACATCTGAAATGCCTATCAGCACCTATATTTGAAATGCCTATCGGCAACCATATCTGGAATACCTATCGGCACCTATATTTGAAATGCCTATCAGCTTCTATATCTGAAATGCCTATCGGCACCTATTTTTAAAATGCCAATCGGCAACTATATCTGAAATGCCTATCGGCACCTATATATGAAATGCCTATCGACACCTATATCTGAAATGCCTATCGACACCTATATCTGAAATGCCTATCGACACCTATATCTGAAATGCCTATCGACACCTATATCTGAAATGCCTATCGACACCTATATCTGAAATGCCTATCGACACCTATATCTGAAATGCCTATCGACACCTATATCTGAAATGCCTATCGACACCTATTTTTGAAATGCCTATCGGAAACTACATCTGAAATGCCTATCAGCACCTATATTTGAAATGCCTATCGGCAACCATATCTGGAATACCTATCGGCACCTATATTTGAAATGCCTATCAGCTTCTATATCTGAAATGCCTATCGGCACCTATTTTTAAAATGCCAATCGGCAACTATATCTGAAATGCCTATCGGCACCTATATATGAAATGCCTATCGACACCTATATCTGAAATGCCTATCGACACCTATATCTGAAATGCCTATCGACACCTATATCTGAAATGCCTATCGACACCTATATCTGAAATGCCTATCGACACCTATATTTGAAATGCTTATCGGCAACCATATCTGGAATGCCTATCGGCACCTATATTTGAAATGCCTATCGGCTTCTATATCTGAAATGCCTATCGGCACCTATTTTTAAAATGCCAATCGGCAACTATATCTGAAATGCCTATCGGCACCTATATCTGAAATGCCTATCGACACCTATATCTGAAATGCCTATCGACACCTATATCTGAAATGCCTATCGACACCTATATCTGAAATGCCTATCGACACCTATATCTGAAATGCCTATCGACACCTATATCTGAAATGCCTATCGACACCTATATCTGAAATGCCTATCGACACCTATATCTGAAATGCCTATCGACACCTATATCTGAAATGCCTATCGACACCTATATCTGAAATGCCTATCGACACCTATATCTGAAATGCCTGTCGACACCTATATATGAAATGCCTATCGACACCTATTTTTGAAATGCCTATCGGAAACTACATCTGAAATGCCTATCAGCACCTATATTTGAAATGCCTATCGGCAACCATATCTGGAATGCCTATCGGCACCTATATTTGAAATGCCTATCGGCTTCTATATCTGAAATGCCTATCGGCACCTATTTTTAAAATGCCAATCGGCAACTATATCTGAAATGCCTATCGGCACCTATATCTGAAATGCCTATCGACACCTATATCTGAAATGCCTATCGACACCTATATCTGAAATGCCTATCGACACCTATATCTGAAATGCCTATCGACACCTATATCTGAAATGCCTATCGACACATATATCTGAAATGCCTATCGACACCTATATCTGAAATGCCTATCGACACCTATATCTAAAATGCCTATCGACACCTATTTTTGAAATGCCTATCGGAAACTACATCTGAAATGCCTATCAGCACCTATATTTGAAATGCCTATCGGCAACTATATCTGGAATGCCTATCGGCACCTATATTTGAAATGCCTATCGGCTTCTATATCTGAAATGCCTATCGGCACCTATTTTTAAAATGCCAATCGGCAACTATATCTGAAATGCCTATCGGCACCTATATCTGAAATGCCTATCGACACCTATATCTGAAATGCCTATCGACACCTATATCTGAAATGCCTATCGACACCTATATCTGAAATGCCTATCGACACCTATATCTGAAATGCCTATCGACACCTATATCTGAAATGCCTATCGACACCTATATCTGAAATGCCTATCGCCACCTATATCTGAAATGCCTATCGACACCTATTTTTGAAACGCCTATCGGAAACTACATCTGAAATGCCTATCAGCACCTATATTTGAAATGCCTATCGGCAACCATATCTGGAATGCCTATCGGCACCTATATTTGAAATGCCTATCGGCTTCTATATCTGAAATGCCTATCGGCACCTATTTTTAAAATGCCAATCGGCAACTATATCTGAAATGCCTATCGGCACCTATATCTGAAATGCCTATCGACACCTATATCTGAAATGCCTATCGACACCTATATCTGAAATGCCTATCGACACCTATATCTGAAATGCCTATCGACACCTATATCTGAAATGCCTATCGACACCTATATCTGAAATGCCTATCGACACCTATATCTGAAATGCCTATCGACACCTATAACTGAGATGCCTATCGACACCTATTTTTGAAATGCCTATCGGAAACTACATCTGAAATGCCTATCAGCACCTATATTTGAAATGCCTATCGGCAACCATATCTGGAATGCCTATCGGCACCTATATTTGAAATGCCTATCGGCTTCTATATCTGAAATGCCTATCGGCACCTATTTTTAAAATGCCAATCGGCAACTATATCTGAAATGCCTATCGGCACCTATATCTGAAATGCCTATCGACACCTATATCTGAAATGCCTATCGACACCTATATCTGAAATGCCTATCGACACCTATATCTGAAATGCCTATCGACACCTATATCTGAAATGCCTATCGACACCTATATCTGAAATGCCTATCGACACCTATATCTGAAATGCCTATCGACACCTATATCTGAAATGCCTATCAACACCTATATCTGAAATGCCTATCGACACCTATTTTTGAAATGCCTATCGGAAACTACATCTGAAATGCCTATCAGCACCTATATTTGAAATGCCTAGCGGCAACCATATCTGGAATGCCTATCGGCACCTATTTTTAAAATGCCTATCGGAAACTACATCTGAAATGCCTATCAGCACCTATATTTGAAATGCCTATCGGCAACCATATCTGGAATGCCTATCGGCACCTATATTTAAAATGCCTATCGACTTCTATATCTGAAATGCCTATCGGCACCTATTTTTAAAATGCCAATCGGCAACTATATCTGAAATGCCTATCGGCACCTATATCTGAAATGCCTATCGTTACCTATATCTGAAATGCCTATCGACACCTATATCTGAAATGCCTATCGACACCTATATCTGAAATGCCTATCGACACCTATATCTGAAATGCCTATCGACACCTATATCTGAAATGCCTATCGACACCTATATCTGAAATGCCTATCGACACCTATATCTGAAATGCCTATCGACACCTATATCTGAAATGCCTATCGACACCTATTTTTGAAATGCCTATCGGAAACTACATCTGAAATGCCTATCAGCACCTATATTTGAAATGCCTATCGGCAACCATATCTGGAATGCCTATCGGCACCTATATTTGAAATGCCTATCGGCTTCTATATCTGAAATGCCTATCGGCACCTATATCTGAAATGCCTATCGACACCTATATCTGAAATGCCTATCGACACCTATATCTGAAATGCCTATCGACACCTATATCTGAAATGCCTATCGACACCTATATCTGAAATGCCTGTCGACACCTATATATGAAATGCCTATCGACACCTATTTTTGAAATGCCTATCGGAAACTACATCTGAAATGCCTATCAGCACCTATATTTGAAATGCCTATCGGCAACCATATCTGGAATGCCTATCGGCACCTATATTTGAAATGCCTATCGGCTTCTATATCTGAAATGCCTATCGGCACCTATTTTTAAAATGCCAATCGGCAACTATATCTGAAATGCCTATCGGCACCTATATCTGAAATGCCTATCGACACCTATATCTGAAATGCCTATCGACACCTATATCTGAAATGCCTATCGACACCTATATCTGAAATGCCTATCGACACCTATATCTGAAATGCCTATCGACACATATATCTGAAATGCCTATCGACACCTATATCTGAAATGCCTATCGACACCTATATCTGAAATGCCTATCGACACCTATTTTTGAAATGCCTATCGGAAACTACATCTGAAATGCCTATCAGCACCTATATTTGAAATGCCTATCGGCAACTATATCTGGAATGCCTATCGGCACCTATATTTGAAATGCCTATCGGCTTCTATATCTGAAATGCCTATCGGCACCTATTTTTAAAATGCCAATCGGCAACTATATCTGAAATGCCTATCGGCACCTATATCTGAAATGCCTATCGACACCTATATCTGAAATGCCTATCGACACCTATATCTGAAATGCCTATCGACACCTATATCTGAAATGCCTATCGACACCTATATCTGAAATGCCTATCGACACCTATATCTGAAATGCCTATCGACACCTATATCTGAAATGCCTATCGCCACCTATATCTGAAATGCCTATCGACACCTATTTTTGAAACGCCTATCGGAAACTACATCTGAAATGCCTATCAGCACCTATATTTGAAATGCCTATCGGCAACCATATCTGGAATGCCTATCGGCACCTATATTTGAAATGCCTATCGGCTTCTATATCTGAAATGCCTATCGGCACCTATTTTTAAAATGCCAATCGGCAACTATATCTGAAATGCCTATCGGCACCTATATCTGAAATGCCTATCGACACCTATATCTGAAATGCCTATCGACACCTATATCTGAAATGCCTATCGACACCTATATCTGAAATGCCTATCGACACCTATATCTGAAATGCCTATCGACACCTATATCTGAAATGCCTATCGACACCTATATCTGAAATGCCTATCGACACCTATAACTGAGATGCCTATCGACACCTATTTTTGAAATGCCTATCGGAAACTACATCTGAAATGCCTATCAGCACCTATATTTGAAATGCCTATCGGCAACCATATCTGGAATGCCTATCGGCACCTATATTTGAAATGCCTATCGGCTTCTATATCTGAAATGCCTATCGGCACCTATTTTTAAAATGCCAATCGGCAACTATATCTGAAATGCCTATCGGCACCTATATCTGAAATGCCTATCGACACCTATATCTGAAATGCCTATCGACACCTATATCTGAAATGCCTATCGACACCTATATCTGAAATGCCTATCGACACCTATATCTGAAATGCCTATCGACACCTATATCTGAAATGCCTATCGACACCTATATCTGAAATGCCTATCGACACCTATATCTGAAATGCCTATCAACACCTATATCTGAAATGCCTATCGACACCTATTTTTGAAATGCCTATCGGAAACTACATCTGAAATGCCTATCAGCACCTATATTTGAAATGCCTAGCGGCAACCATATCTGGAATGCCTATCGGCACCTATTTTTAAAATGCCTATCGGAAACTACATCTGAAATGCCTATCAGCACCTATATTTGAAATGCCTATCGGCAACCATATCTGGAATGCCTATCGGCACCTATATTTAAAATGCCTATCGGCTTCTATATCTGAAATGCCTATCGGCACCTATTTTTAAAATGCCAATCGGCAACTATATCTGAAATGCCTATCGGCACCTATATCTGAAATGCCTATCGTTACCTATATCTGAAATGCCTATCGACACCTATATCTGAAATGCCTATCGACACCTATATCTGAAATGCCTATCGACACCTATATCTGAAATGCCTATCGACACCTATATCTGAAATGCCTATCGACACCTATATCTGAAATGCCTATCGACACCTATATCTGAAATGCCTATCGACACCTATATCTGAAATGCCTATCGACACCTATTTTTGAAATGCCTATCGGAAACTACATCTGAAATGCCTATCAGCACCTATATTTGAAATGCCTATCGGCAACCATATCTGGAATGCCTATCGGCACCTATATTTGAAATGCCTATCGGCTTCTATATCTGAAATGCCTATCGGCACCTATATCTGAAATGCCTATCGACACCTATATCTGAAATGCCTATCGACACCTATATCTGAAATGCCTATCGACACCTATATCTGAAATGCCTATCGACACCTATATCTGAAATGCCTATCGACACCTATTTTTGAAATGCCTATCGGAAACTACATCTGAAATGCCTATCAGCACCTATATTTGAAATGCCTATCGGCAACCATATCTGGAATGCCTATCGGCACCTATATTTGAAATGCCTATCGGCTTCTATATCTGAAATGCCTATCGGCACCTATTTTTAAAATGCCAATCGGCAACTATATCTGAAATGCCTATCGGCACCTATATCTGAAATGCCTATCGACACCTATATCTGAAATGCCTATCGACACCTATATTTAAAATGCCTATCGACACCTATATCTGAAATGCCTATCGACACCTATATCTGAAATGCCTATCGACACCTATATCTGAAATGCCTATCGACACCTATATCTGAAATGCCTATCGACACCTATATCTGAAATGCCTATCGACACCCATATCTGAAATGCCTATCGACACCTATATCTGAAATGCCTATCGACACCTATTTTTGAAATGCCTATCGGAAACTACATCTGAAATGCCTATCAGCACCTATATTTAAAATTCCTATCGGCAACCATATCTGGAATGCCTATCGGCACCTATATTTGAAATGCCTATCGGCTTCTATATCTGAAATGCCTATCGGCACCTATTTTTAAAATGCCAATCGGCAACTATATATGAAATGCCTATCGGCACCTATATCTGAAATGCCTATCGGCACCTATATCTGAAATGCCTATCGACACCTATATCTGAAATGCCTATCGACACCTATATCTGAAATGCCTAACGACACCTATATCTGAAATGCCTATCGACACCTATATCTGAAATGCCTATCGACACCTATATCTGAAATGCCTATCGACACCTCTATCTGAAATGCCTATCGACACCTATTTTTGAAATGCCTATCGGAAACTACTTCTGAAATGCCTATCAGCACCTATATTTGAAATGCCTATCGGCAACCATATCTGGAATGCCTATCGGCAACTATATTTGAAATGCCTATCGGCTTCTATATCTGAAATGCCTATCGGCACCTATTTTTAAAATGCCAATCGGCAACTATATCTGAAATGCCTATCGGCACCTATATCTGAAATGCCTATCGACACCTATATCTGAAATGCCTATCGACACCTATATCTGAAATGCCTATCGACACCTATATCTGAAATGCCTATCGACACCTATATCTGAAATGCCTATCGACACCTATATCTGAAATGCCTATCGACACATATATCTGAAATGCCTATCGACACCTATATCTGAAATGCCTATCGACACCTATATCAGAAATGCCTATCGACACCTATTTTTGAAATGCCTATCGAAAACTACATCTGAAATGCCTATCAGCACCTATATTTGAAATGCCTATCGGCAACCATATCTGGAATGCCTATCGGCACCTATATTTGAAATGCCTATCGGCTTCTATATCTGAAATGCCTATCGGCACCTATTTCTAAAATGCCAATCGGCAACTATATCTGAAATGCCTATCGGCACCTATATCTGAAATGCCTATCGACACCTATATCTGAAATGCCTATCGACACCTATATCTAAATTCCTATCGACACCTATATCTGAAATGTCTATCGACACCTATATCTGAAATGCCTATCGACACCTATATCTGAAATGCCTATCGACACCTATATCTGAAATGCCTATCGACACCTATTTTTGAAATGCCTATCGGAAACTACATCTGAAATGCCTATCAGCACCTATATTTGAAATGCCTATCGGCAACCATATCTGGAATGCCTATCGGCACCTATATTTGAAATGCCTATCGGCTTCTATATCAGAAATGCCTATCGGCACCTATTTTTAAAATGCCAATCGGCAACTATATCTGAAATGCCTATCGGCACCTATATCTGAAATGCCTATCGACACCTATACCTGAAATGCCTATCGACACCTATATCTGAAATGCATATCGACACCTATATCTGAAATGCCTATCGACACCTATATCTGAAATGCCTATCGACACCTATATCTGAAATGCCTATCGACACCTATATCTGAAATGCCTATCGACACCTATATCTGAAATGCCTATAGACACCTATTTTTGAAATGCCTATCAGAAACTACATCTGAAATGCCTATCAGCACCTATATTTGAAATGCCTATCGGCAACCATATCTGGAATGCCTATCGGCACCTATATTTGAAATGCCTATCGGCTTCATTATCTGAAATGCCTATCGGCACCTATTTTTAAAATGCCAATCGGCAACTATATCTGAAATGCCTATCGGCACCTATATCTGAAATGCCTATCGACACCTATATCTGAAATGCCTATCGACACCTATATCTGAAATGCCTATCGACACCTATATCTGAAATGCCTATCGACACCTATATCTGAAATGCCTATCGACACCTATATCTGAAATGCCTATCGACACCTATATCTGAAATGCCTATCGACACCTATATCTGAAATGCCTATCGACACCTATATCTGAAATGCCTATCGACACCTATTTTTGAAATGCCTATCGGAAACTACATCTGAAATGCCTATCTGCACCTATATTTGAAATGCCTATCGGCAACCATATCTGGAATGCCTATCGGCACCTATTTTTGAAATGCCTATCGGAAACTACATCTGAAATGCCTATCAGCACCTATATTTGAAATGCCTATCGGCAACCATATCTGGAATGCCTATCGGCACCTATATTTGAAATGCCTATCGGCTTCTATATCTGAAATGCCTATCGGCACCTATTTTTAAAATGCCAATTGGCAACTATAACTGAAATGCCTATCGGCACCTATATCTGAAATGCCTATCGACACCTATATCTGAAATGCCTATCGACACCTATATCTAAAATGCCTATCGACACCTATATCTGAAATGCCTATCGACACCTATATCTGAAATGCTTATCGACACCTATATCTGAAATGCCTATCGACAACTATATCTGAAATGCCTATCGACACCTATATCTGAAATGCCTATCGACACCTATATCTGAAATGCCTATCGACACCTATTTTTGAAATGCCTATCGGAAACTACATCTGAAATGCCTATCAGCACCTATATTTGAAATGCCTATCGGCAACCATATCTGGAATGCCTATCGGCACCTATATTTGAAATGCCTATCGGCTTTTATATCTGAAATGCCTATCGGCACCTATTTTTAAAATGCCAATCGGCAACTATATCTGAAATGCCTATCGGCACCTATATCTCAAATGCCTATCGACACCTATATCTGAAATGCCTATCGACACCTATATCTGAAATGCCTATCGACACCTATATCTGAAATGCCTATCGACACCTATATCTGAAATGCCTATCGACACCTATATCTGAAATGCCTATCGACACCTATATCTGAAATGCCTATCGACACCTATATCTGAAATGCCTATCGACACCTATTTTTGAAATGCCTATCAGAAACTACATCTGAAATGCCTATCAGCACCTATATTTGAAATGCCTATCGGCAACCATATCTGGAATGCCTATCGGCACCTATATTTGAAATGCCTATCGGCTTCTATATCTGAAATGCCTATCGGCACCTATTTTTAAAATGCCAATCGGCAACTATATCTGAAATGCCTATCGGCACCTATATCTGAAATGCCTATCGACACCTATATCTGAAATGCCTATCGACACCTATATCTGAAATGCCTATCGACACCTATATCTGAAATGCCTATCGACACCTATATCTGAAATGCCTATCGACACCTATATCTGAAATGCCTATCGACACCTATATCTGAAATGCCTATCGACACCTATATCTGAAATGCCTATCGACACCTATATCTGAAATGCCTATCGACACCTATTTTTGAAATGCCTATCGGAAACTACATCTGAAATGCCTATCAGCACCTATATTTGAAATGCCTATCGGCAACCATATCTGGAATGCCTATCGGCACCTATTTTTGAAATGCCTATCGGAAACTACATCTGAAATGCCTATCAGCACGTATATTTGAAATGCCTATCGGCAACCATATCTGGAATGCCTATCGGCACCTATATTTGAAATGCCTATCGGCTTCTATATCTGAAATGCCTATCGGCACCTATTTTTAAAATGCCAATTGGCAACTATATCTGAAATGCCTATCGGCACCTATATCTGAAATGCCTATCGACACCTATATCTGAAATGCCTATTGACACCTATATCTGAAATGCCTATCGACACCTATATCTGAAATGCCTATCGACACCTATATCTAAAATGCTTATCGACACCTATATCTGAAATGCCTATCGACACCTATATCTGAAATGCCTATCGACACCTATATCTGAAATGCCTATCGACACCTATATCTGAAATGCCTATCGACACCTATTTTTGAAATGCCTATCGGAAACTACATCTGAAATGCCTATCAGCACCTATATTTGAAATGCCTATCGGCAACCATATCTGGAATGCCTATCGGCACCTATATTTGAAATGCCTATCGGCTTCTATATCTGAAATGCCTATCGGCACCTATTTTTAAAATGCCAATCGGCAACTATATCTGAAATGCCTATCGGCACCTATATCTGAAATGCCTATCGACACCTATATCTGAAATGCCTATCGACACCTATATCTGAAATGCCTATCGACACCTATATCTGAAATGCTTATCGACACCTATATCTGAAATGCCTATCGACACCTATATCTGAAATGCCTATCGACACCTATATCTGAAATGCCTATCGACACCTATATCTTAAATGCCTATCGACACCTATATCTGAAATGCCTATCGATACCTATTTTTGAAATGCCTATCGGAAACTACATCTGAATGCTTATCAGCACCTATATTTGAAATGCCTATCGGCAACCATATCTGGAATGCTTATCGGCACCTATATTTGAAATGCCTATCGGCTTCTATATCTGAAATGCCTATCGGCACCTATTTTTAAAATGCCAATCGGCAACTATATCTGAAATGCCTATCGGCACCTATATCTGAAATGCCTATCGACACCTATATCTGAAATGCCTATCGACACCTATATCTGAAATGCCTATCGACACCTATATCTGAAATGCCTATCGACACCTATATCTGAAATGCCTATCGACACCTATATCTGAAATGCCTATCGACACCTATATCTGAAATGCCTATCGACACCTATTTTTGAAATGCCTATCGGAAACTACATCTGAAATGCCTATCAGCACCTATATTTGAAATGCCTATCGGCAACCATATCTGGAATGCCTATCGGCACCTATATTTGAAATGCCTATCGGCTTCTATATCTGAAATGCCTATCGGCACCTATTTTTAAAATGCCAATCGGCAACTATATCTGAAATGCCTATCGGCACCTATATCTGAAATGCCTATCGACACCTATATCTGAAATGCCTATCGACACCTATATCTGAAATGCCTATCGACACCTATATCTGAAATGCCTATCGACACCTATATCTGAAATGCCTATCGACACCTATATCTGAAATGCCTATCGACACCTATTTTTGAAATGCCTATCGAAAACTACATCTGAAATGCCTATCAACACCTATATTTGAAATGCCTATCGGCAACCATATCTGGAATGCCTATCGGCACCTATATTTGAAATGCCTATCGGCTTCTATATCAGAAATGCCTATCGGCACCTATTTTTAAAATGCCAATCGGCAACTATATCTGAAATGCCTATCGGCACCTATATCTGAAATGCCTATCGACACCTATATCTGAAATGCCTATCGATACCTATATCTGAAATGCCTATCGACACCTATATCTGAAATGCCTATCGACACCTATATCTGAAATGCCTATCGACACCTATTTTTGAAATGCCTATCGGAAACTACATCTGAAATGCCTATCAGCACCTATATTTGAAATGCCTATCGGCAACCATATCTGAAATGCCTATCGGCACCTATATTTGAAATGCCTATCGGCTTCTATATCTGAAATGCCTATCGGCACCTATTTTTAAAATGCCAATCGGCAACTGTATCTGAAATGCCTATCGGCACCTATATCTGAAATGCCTATCGACACCTATATCTGAAATGCCTATCGACACCTATATCTGAAATGCCTATCGACACCTATATCTGAAATGCCTATTGACACCTATATCTGAAATGCCTATCGACACCTATATCTGAAATGCCTATCGACATCTATATCTGAAATGCCTATCGACACCTATATCTGAAATGCCTATCGACACCTATTTTTGAAATGCCTATCGGAAACTACATCTGAAATGCCTATCAGCACCTATATTTGAAATGCCTATCGGCAACCATATCTGGAATGCCTATCGGCACCTATATTTGAAATGCCTATCGGCTTCTATATCTGAAATGCCTATCGGCACCTATTTTTAAAATGCCAATCGGCAACTATATCTGAAATGCCTATCGGCACCTATATCTGAAATGCCTATCGACACCTATATCTGAAATGCCTATCGACACCTATATCTGAAATGCCTATCGACACCTATATCTGAAATGCCTATCGACACCTATATCTGAAATGCCTATCGACACCTATATCTGAAATGCCTATCGACACCTATATCTGAAATGCCTATCGACACCTATATCTGAAATGCCTATCGACACCTATATCTGAAATGCCTATCGACACCTATTTTTGAAATGCCTATCGGAAACTACATCTGAAATGCCTATCAGCACCTTTATTTGAAATGCCTATCGGCAACCATATCTGAAATGCCTATCGGCACCTATTTTTAAAATGCCAATCGGCAACTATATCTGAAATGCCTATCGGCACCTATATCTGAAATGCCTATCGACACCTATATCTGAAATGCCTATCGACACCTATATCTGAAATGCCTATCGACACCTATATCTGAAATGCCTATCGACACCTATATCTGAAATGCCTATCGACACCTATATCTGAAATGCCTATCGACACCTATATCTGAAATGCCTATCGACACCTATATCTGAAATGCCTATCGACACCTATAACTGAAATGCCTATCGACACCTATTTTTGAAAAGCCTATCGGAAACTACATCTGAAATGCCTATCAGCACCTATATTTGAAATGCCTATCGGCAACCATATCTGGAATGCCTATCGGCACCTATATTTGAAATGCCTATCGGCTTCTATATCTGAAATGCCTATCGGCACCTATTTTTAAAATGCCAATCGGCAACTATATCTGGAATGCCTATCGGCACCTATATCTGAAATGCCTATCGACACCCATATCTGAAATGCCTATCGACACCTATATCTGAAATGCCTATCGACACCTATATCTGAAATGCCTATCGACACCTATATCTAAAATGCCTATCGACACCTATATCTGAAATGCCTATCGACACCTATATCTGAAATGCCTATCGACACCTATATCTGAAATGCCTATCGACACCTATATCTGAAATGCATATCGACACCTATTTTTGAAATGCCTATCGGAAACTACATCTGAAATGCCTATCAGCACCTATATTTGAAATGCCTATCGGCAACCATATCTGAAATGCCTATCGGCACCTATATTTGAAATGCCTATCGGCTTCTATATCTGAAATGCCTATCGGCACCTATTTTTAAAATGCCAATCGGCAACTATATCTGAAATGCCTATCGGCACCTATATCTGAAATGCCTATCGACACCTATATCTGAAATGCCTATCGACACCTATAACTGAAATGCCTATCGACACCTATATCTGAAATGCCTATCGACACCTATATCTGAAATGCCTATCGACACCTATATCTGAAATGCCTATCGACACCTATATCTGAAATGCCTATCGACACCTATATCTGAAATGCCTATCGACACCTATATCTGAAATGCCTATCGACACCTATTTTTGAAATGCCTATCGGAAACTACATCTGAAATGCCTATCAGCACCTATATTTGAAATGCCTATCGGCAACTATATCTGGAATGCCTATCGGCACCTATATTTGAAATGCCTATCGGCTTCTATATCTGAAATGCCTATCGGCACCTATTTTTAAAATGCCAATCGGCAACTATATCTGAAATGCCTATCGGCACCTATATCTGAAATGCCTATCGACACCTATATCTGGAATGCCTATCGGCACCGATATTTGAAATGCCTATCGGCTTCTATATCTGAAATGCCTATCGGCACCTATTTTTAAAATGCCAATCGGCAACTATATCTGAAATGCCTATCGGCACCTATATCTGAAATGCCTATCGACACCTATATCTGAAATGCCTATCGACACCTATATCTGAAATGCCTATCGACACTTATATCTGAAATGCCTATCGACACCTATATCTGAAATGCCTATCGACACCTATATCTGAAATGCCTATCGACACCTATATCTGAAATGCCTATCGACACCTATATCTGAATTGCCTATCGACACCTATTTTTGAAATGCCTATCGGAAACTACATCTGAAATGCCTATCAGCACCTATATTTGAAATGCCTATCGGCAACCATATCTGGAATGCCTATCGGCACCGATATTTGAAATGCCTATCGGCTTCTTTATCTGAAATGCCTATCGGCACCTATTTTTAAAATGCCAATCGGCAACTATTTCTGAAATGCCTATCGGCACCTATATCTGAAATGCCTATCGACACCTATATCTGAAATGCCTATCGACACCTATATCTGAAATGCCTATCGACACCTATATCTGAAATGCCTATCGACACCTATATCTGAAATGCCTATCGACACCTATATCTGAAATGCCTATCGACATTTATATCTGAAATGCCTATCGACACCTATATCTGAAATGCCTATCGACACCTATATCTGAAATGCCTATCGACACCTATTTTTGAAATGCCTATCGGAAACTACATCTGAAATGCCTATCAGCACCTATATTTGAAATGCCTATCGGCAACCATATCTGGAATGCCTATCGGCACCTATATTTGAAATGCCTATCGGCTTCTATATCTGAAATGCCTATCGGCACCTATTTTTAAAATGCCAATCGGCAACTATATCTGAAATGCCTATCGGCACCAATATCTGAAATGCCTATCGACACCTATATCTGAAATGCCTATCGACACCTATATCTGAAATGCCTATCAACACCTATATCTGAAATGCCTATCGACACCTATATCTGAAATGCCTATCGACACCTATATCTGAAATGCCTATCGACACCTATATCTGAAATGCCTATCGACACCTATATCTGAAATGCCTATCGACACCTATTTTTGAAATGCCTATCGGAAACTACATCTGAAATGCCTATCAGCACCTATATTTGAAATGCCTATCGGCAACCATATCTGCAATGCCTATCGGCACCTATATTTGAAATGCCTATCGGCTTCTATATCTGAAATGCCTATCGGCACCTATTTTTAAAATGCCAATCGGCAACTATATCTGAAATGCCTATCGGCACCTATATCTGAAATGCCTATCGACACCTATATCTGAAATGCCTATCGACACCTATATCTGAAATGCCTATCGACACCTATATCTGAAATGCCTATCGACACCTATATCTAAAATATTTATGGACACCTATATCTGAAATGCCTATCGACACCTATATCTGAAATGCCTATCGACACCTATATCTGAAATGCCTATCGACACCTATTTTCGAAATGCCTATCGGAAACTACATCTGAAATGCCTATCAGCACCTATATTTGAAATGCCTATCGGCAACTATATCTGGAATTCCTATCGGCACCTATATTTGGAATGCCTATCGGCTTCTATGTCTGAAATGCCTATCGGCACCTATTTTTAAAATGCCAATCGGCAACTATATCTGAAATGCCTATCGGCACCTATATCTGAAATGCCTATCGACACCTATATCTGAAATGCCTATCGACACCTATATCTGAAATGCCTATCGACACCTATATCTGAAATGCCTATCGACACCTATATCTGAAATGCCTATCGACACCTATATCTGAAATGCCTATCGACACCTATATCTGAAATGCCTATCGACACCTATATCTGAAATGCCTATCGACACCTATTTTTGAAATGCCTATCGGAAACTACATCTGAAATGCCTATCAGCACCTATATTTGAAATGCCTATTGGCAACCATATCTGGAATGCCTATCGGCACCTATATTTGAAATGCCTATCGGCTTCTATATCTGAAATGCCTATCGGCACCTATTTTTAAAATGCCAATCGGCAACTATATCTGAAATGCCTATCGGCACCTATATCTGAAATGCCTATCGACACCTATATCTGAAATGCTTATCGACACCTATATCTGAAATGCCTATCGACACCTATATCTGAAATGCCTATCGACACCTATATCTGAAATGCCTATCGACACCTATATCTGAAATGCCTATCGACACCTATATCTGAAATGCCTATCGACACCTATATCTGAAATGCCTATCGACACCTATTTTTGAAATGCCTATCGGAAACTACATCTGAAATGCCTATCAGCACCTATATTTGAAATGCCTATCGGCAACCATATCTGGAATGCTTATCGGCACCTATATTTGAAATGCCTATCGGCTTCTATATCTGAAATGCCTATCGGCACCTATTTTTAAAATGCCAATCGGCAACTATATCTGAAATGCCTATCGGCACCTATATCTGAAATGCCTATCGACACCTATATCTGAAATGCCTATCGACACCTATATCTGAAATGCCTATCGACACCTATTTCTGAAATGCCTATCGACACCTATATCTGAAATGCCTATCGACACCTATATCTGAAATGCCTATCGACACCTATATCTGAAATGCCTATCGACACCTATATCTGAAATGCCTATCGACACCTATATCTGAAATGCCTATCGACACATATTTTTGAAATGCCAATCGGAAACTACATCTGAAATGCCTATCAGCACCTATATTTGAAATGCCTATCGGCAACCATATCTGGAATGCCTATCGGCACCTATATTTGAAATGCCTATCGGCTTCTATATCTGAAATGCCTATCGGCACCTATTTTTAAAATGCCAATCGGCAACTATATCTGAAATGCCTATCGGCACCTATATCTGAAATGCCTATCGACACCTATATCTGAAATACCTATCGACACCTATATCTGAAATGCCTATCGACACCTATATCTGAAATGCCTATCGACACCTATATCTGAAATGCCTATCGACACCTATATCTGAAATGCCTATCGACACCTATATCTGAAATGCCTATCTACACCTATATCTGAAATGCCTATCGACACCTATTTTTGAAATGCCTATCGGAAACTACATCTGAAATGCCTATCAGCACCTATATTTTTAATGCCTATCGGCAACCATATCTGGAATGCCTATCGGCACCTATATTTGAAATGCCTATCGGCTTCTATATCTGAAATACCTATCGGCACCTATTTTTAAAATGCCAATCGGCAACTATATCTGAAATGCCTATCGGCACCTATATCTGAAATGCCTATCGACACCTATATCTGAAATGCCTATCGACACCTATATCTGAAATGCCTATCGACACCTATATCTGAAATGCCTATCGACACCTTTATCTGAAATGCCTATCGACACCTATATCTGAAATGCCTATCGACACCTATATCTGAAATGCCTATCGACACCTATATCTGAAATGCCTATCGACACCCATTTTTGAAATGCCTATCGGAAACTACATCTGAGATGCCTATCAGCACCTATATTTGAAATGCCTTTCGGCAACCATATCTGGAATGCCTATCGGCACCCATATTTGAAATGCCTATCGGCTTCTATATCTGAAATGCCTATCGGCACCTATTTTTAAAATGCCAATCGGCAACTATATCTGAAATGCCTATCGGCACCTATATCTGAAATGCCTATCGACACCTATATCTGAAATGCCTATCGACACCTATATCTGAAATGCCTATCGACACCTATATCTGAAATGCCTATCGACACCTATATCTGAAATGCCTATCGACACCTATATCTGAAATGCCTATCGACACCTATATCTGAAATGCCTATCGACACCTATATCTGAAATGCCTATCGACACCTATTTTTGAAATGCCTATCGGAAACTACATCTGAAATGCCTATCAGCACCTATATTTGAAATGCCTATCGGCAACCATATCTGGAATGCCTATCGGCACCTATATCTGAAATGCCTATCGACACCTATATCTGAAATGCCTATCGACACCTATATCTGAAATGCCTATCGACACCTATATCTGAAATGCCTATCGACACCTATATCTGAAATGCCTATCGACACCTATATCTGAAATGCCTATCGACACCTATTTTTGAAATGCCAATCGGAAACTACATCTGAAATGCCTATCAGCACCTATATTTGAAATGCCTATCGGCAACAATATCTGGAATGCCTATCGGCACCTATATTTGAAATGCCTATCGGCTTCTATATCTGAAATGCCTATCGGCACCTATTTTTAAAATGCCAATCGGCAACTATATCTGAAATGCCTATCGGCACCTATATCTGAAATGCCTATCGACACCTATATCTGAAATGCCTATCGACACCTATATCTGAAATGCCTATCGACACCTATATCTGAAATGCCTATCGACACCTATATCTGAAATATTTATGGACACCTATATCTGAAATGCCTATCGACACCTATATCTGAAATGCCTATCGACACCTATATCTGAAATGCCTATCGACACCTATTTTTGAAATGCCTATCGGAAACTACATCTGAAATGCCTATCAGCACCTATATTTGAAATGCCTATCAGCAACCATATCTGGAATTCCTATCGGCACCTATATTTGGAATGCCTATCGGCTTCTATGTCTGAAATGCCTATCGGCACCTATTTTTAAAATGCCAATCGGCAACTATATCTGAAATGCCTATCGGCACCTATATCTGAAATGCCTATCGACACCTATATCTGAAATGCCTATCGCCACCTATATCTGAAATGCCTATCGACACCTATATCTGAAATGCCTATCGACACCTATATCTGAAATGCCTATCGACACCTATATCTGAAATGCCTATCGACACCTATATCTGAAATGCCTATCGACACCTATATCTGAAATGCCTATCGACACCTATTTTTGAAATGCCTACAGGAAACTACATCTGAAATGCCTATCAGCACCTATATTTGAAATGCCTATCGGCAACCATATCTGGAATGCCTATCGGCACCTATATTTGAAATGCCTATCGGCTTCTATATCTGAAATGCCTATCGGCACCTATTTTTAAAATGCCAATCGGCAACTATATCTGAAATGCCTATCGGCACCTATATCTGAAATGCCTATCGACACCTATATCTAAAATGCTTATCGACACCTATATCTGAAATGCCTATCGACACCTATATCTGAAATGCCTATCGACACCTATATCTGAAATGCCTATCGACACCTATATCTGAAATGCCTATCGACACCTATATCTGAAATGCCTATCGACACCTATATCTGAAATGCCTATCGACACCTATTTTTGAAATGCCTATCGGAAACTACATCTGAAATGCCTATCAGCACCTATATTTGAAATGCCTATCGGCAACCATATCTGGAATGCCTATCGGCACCTATATTTGAAATGCCTATCGGCTTCTATATCTGAAATGCCTATCGGCACCTATTTTTAAAATGCCAATCGGCAACTATATCTGAAATGCCTATCGGCACCTATATCTGAAATGCCTATCGACACCTATATCTGAAATGCCTATCGACACCTATATCTGAAATGCCTATCGACACCTATTTTTGAAATGCCAATCGGAAACTACATCTGAAATGCCTATCAGCACCTATATTTGAAATGCCTATCGGCAACCATATCTGGAATGCCTATCGGCACCTATATTTGAAATGCCTATCGGAAACTACATCTGAAATGCCTATCAGCACCTATATTTTTAATGCCTATCGGCAACCATATCTGGAATGCCTATCGGCACCTATATTTGAAATGCCTATCGGCTTCTATATCTGAAATGCCCATCGGCACCTATTTTTAAAATGCCAATCGGCAACTATATCTGAAATGCCTATCGGCACCTATATCTGAAATGCCTATCGACACCTATATCTGAAATGCCTATCGACACCTATATCTGAAATGCCTATCGACACCTATATCTGAAATGCCTATCGACACCTTTATCTGAAATGCCTATCGACACCTATATCTGAAATGCCTATCGACACCTATATCTGAAATGCCTATCGACACCTATATCTGAAATGCCTATCGACACCCATTTTTGAAATGCCTATCGGAAACTACATCTGAAATGCCTATCAGCACCTATATTTGAAATGCCTTTCGGCAACCATATCTGGAATGCCTATCGGCACCCATATTTGAAATGCCTATCGGCTTCTATATCTGAAATGCCTATCGGCACCTATTTTTAAAATGCCAATCGGCAACTATATCTGAAATGCCTATCGGCACCTATATCTGAAATGCCTATCGACACCTATATCTGAAATGCCTATCGACACCTATATCTGAAATGCCTATCGACACCTATATCTGAAATGCCTATCGACACTTATATCTGAGATGCCTATCGACACCTATATCTGAAATGCCTATCGACACCTATATCTGAAATGCCTATCTACACCTATATCTGAAATGCCTATCGACACCTATTTTTGAAATGCCTATCGGAAACTACATCTGAAATGCCTATCAGCACCTATATTTGAAATGCCTATCGGCAACCATATCTGGAATGCCTATCGGCACCTATATTTGAAATGCCTATCGGCTTCTATATCTGAAATGCCTATCGGCACCTATTTTTAAAATGCCAATCGGCAACTATATCTGAAATGCCTATCGGCACCTATTTCTGAAATGCCTATCGACACCTATATCTGAAATGCCTATCGACACCTATATCTGAAATGCCTATCGACACCTATATCTGAAATGCCTATCGACACCTTTATCTGAAATGCCTATCGACACCTATATCTGAAATGCCTATCGACACCTATATCTGAAATGCCTATCGACACATATATCTGAAATGCCTATCGACACCTATTTTTGAAATGCCTATCGGAAACTACATCTGAAATGCCTATCAGCACCTATATTTGAAATGCCTATCGGCAACCATATCTGGAATGCCTATCGGCACCCATATTTGAAATGCCTATCGGCTTCTATATCTGAAATGCCTATCGGCACCTATTTTTAAAATGCCAATCGGCAACTATATCTGAAATGCCTATCGGCACCTATATCTGAAATGCCTATCGACACCTATATCTGAAATGCCTATCGACACCTATATCTGAAATGCCTATCGACACCTATATCTGAAATGCCTATCGACACCTATATCTGAAATGCCTATCGACACCTTTATCTGAAATGCCTATCGACACCTATATCTGAAATGCCTATCGACACCTATATCTGAAATGCCTATCGACACCTATATCTGAAATGCCTATCGACACCCATTTTTGAAATGCCTATCGGAAACTACATCTGAAATGCCTATCAGCACCTATATTTGAAATGCCTTTCGGCAACCATATCTGGAATGCCTATCGGCACCCATATTTGAAATGCCTATCGGCTTCTATATCTGAAATGCCTATCGGCACCTATTTTTAAAATGCCAATCGGCAACTATATCTGAAATGCCTATCGGCACCTATATCTGAAATGCCTATCGACACCTATATCTGAAAGGCCTATCGACACCTATATCTGAAATGCCTATCGACACCTATATCTGAAATGCCTATCGACACCTATATCTGAAATGCCTATCGACACCTATATCTGAAATGCCTATCGACACCTATATCTGAAATGCCTATCGACACCTATTTTTGAAATGCCAATCGGAAACTACATCTGAAATGCCTATCAGCACCTATATTTGAAATGCCTATCGGCAACCATATCTGGAATGCCTATCGGCACCTATATTTGAAATGCCTATCGGCTTCTATATCTGAAATGCCTATCGGCACCTATTTTTAAAATGCCAATCGGCAACTATATCTGAAATTCCTATCGGCACCTATATCTGAAATGCCTATCGACACCTATATCTGAAATGCCTATCGACACCTATATCTGAAATGCCTATCGACACCTATATCTGAAATGCCTATCGACACCTATATCTGAGATGCCTATCGACACCTATATCTGAAATGCCTATCGACACCTATATCTGAAATGCCTATCGACACCTATTTTTGAAATGCCAATCGGAAACTACATCTGAAATGCCTATCAGCACCTATATTTGAAATGCCTATCGGCAACCATATCTGGAATGCCTATCGGCACCTATATTTGAAATGCCTATCGGCTTCTATATCTGAAATGCCTATCGGCACCTATTTTTAAAATGCCAATCGGCAACTATATCTGAAATGCCTATCGACACCTATTTCTGAAATGCCTATCGACACCTATATCTGAAATGCCTATCGACACCTATATCTGAAATGCCTATCGACACCTATATCTGAAATGCCTATCGACACCTATATCTGAAATGCCTATCGACACCTTTATCTGAAATGCCTATCGACACCTATATCTGAAATGCCTATCGACACCTATATCTGAAATGCCTATCGACACCTATATCTGAAATGCCTATCGACACCTATTTTTGAAATGCCTATCGGAAACTACATCTGAAATGCCTATCAGCACCTATATTTGAAATGCCTATCGGCAACCATATCTGGAATGCCTATCGGCACCCATATTTGAAATGCCTATCGGCTTCTATATCTGAAATGCCTATCGGCACCTATTTTTAAAATGCCAATCGGCAACTATATCTGAAATGCCTATCGGCACCTATATCTGAAATGCCTATCGACACCTATATCTGAAATGCCTATCGACACCTATATCTGAAATGCCTATCGACACCTATATCTGAAATGCCTATCGACACCTATATCTGAAATGCCTATCGACACCTATATCTGAAATGCCTATCGACACCTATATCTGAAATGCCTATCGACACCTATATCTGAAATGCCTATCGACACCTATATCTGAAATGCCTATCGACACCTATTTTTGAAATGCCTATCGGAAACTACATCTGAAATGCCTATCAGCGCCTATATTTGAAATGCCTATCGGCAACCATATCTGGAATGCCTATCGGCACCTATATTTGAAATGCCTATCGGCTTCTATATCTGAAATGCCTATCGGCACCTATTTTTAAAATGCCAATCGGCAACTATATCTGAAATGCCTATCGGCCATTATATCTGAAATGCCTATCGACACCTATATCTGAAATGCCTATCGACACCTATATCTGAAATGCCTATCGACACCTATATCTGAAATGCCTATCGACACCTATATCTGAAATGCCTATCGACACCTATATCTGAAATGCCTATCGACACCTATATCTGAAATGCCTATCGACACCTATATCTGAAATGCCTATCGACCACTATATCTGAAATGCCTATCGACACCTATATCTGAAATGCCTATCGACACCTATTTTTGAAATGCCTATCGGAAACTACATCTGAAATGCCTATCAGAACCTATATTTGAAATGCCTATCGGCAACCATATCTGGAATGCCTATCGGCACCTATATTTGAAATGCCTATCGGCTTCTATATCGTAAATGCCTATCGGCACCTATTTTTAAAATGCCAATCGGCAACTATATCTGAAATGCCTATCGGCACCTATATCTGAAATGCCTATCGACACCTATATCTGAAATGCCTATCGACACCTATATCTGAAATGCCTATCGACACCTATATCTGAAATACCTATCGACACCTATATCTGAAATGCCTATCGACACCTATATCTGAAATGCCTATCGACACCTATATCTGAAATGCCTATCGACACCTATATCTGAAATGCCTATCGACACCTATTTTTGAAATGCCTATCGGAAACTACATCTGAAATGCCTATCAGCACCTATATTTGAAATGCCTATCGGCAACCATATCTGGAATTCCTATCGGCACCTATATTTGGAATGCCTATCAGCTTCTATATCTGAAATGCCTATCGGCACCTATTTTTAAAATGCCAATCGGCAACTATATCTGAAATGCCTATCGGCACCTATATCTGAAATGCCTATCGACACCTATATCTGAAATGCCTATCGACACCTATATCTGAAATGCCTATCGACACCTATATCTGAAATGCCTATCGACACCTATTTTTGAAATGCCTATCGGAAACTACATCTGAAATGCCTATCAGCACCTATATTTGAAATGCCTATCGGCAACCATATCTGGAATGCCTATCGGCACCTATATTTGAAATGCCTATCGGATTCTATATCTGAAATGCCTATCGGCACCTATTTTTAAAATGCCAATCGGCAACTATATCTGAAATGCCTATCGGCACCTATATCTGAAATGCCTATCGACACCTATATCTGAAATGCCAATCGACACCTATATCTGAAATGCCTATCGACACCTATATCTGAAATGCCTATCGACCCCTATATCTGAAATGCCTATCGACACCTATATCTGAAATGCCTATCGACACCTATTTTTGAAATGCCTATCGGGAACTACATCTGAAATGCCTATCAGCACCTATATTTGAAATGCCTATCGGCAACCAAATCTGGAATGCCTATCGGCACCTATATTTGAAATGCCTAACGGCTTCTATATCTGAAATGCCTATCGGCACCTATTTTTAAAATGTCAATCGGCAACTATATCTGAAATGCCTATCGGCACCTATATCTGAAATGCCTATCGACACCTATATCTGAAATGCCTATCGACACCTATATCTGAAATGCCTATCGACACCTATATCTGAAATGCCTATCGACACCTATATCTGAAATGCCTATCGACACCTATATCTGAAATGCCTATCGACACCTATATCTGAAATGCCTATCGACACCTATATCTGAAATGCCTATCGACACTTATATCTGAAATGCCTATCGACACCTATTTTTGAAATGCCTATCGGAAACTACATCTGAAATGCCTATCAGCACCTATATTTGAAATGCCTATCGGCAACCATATCTGGAATGCCTATCGGCACCTATATTTGAAATGCCTATCGGCTTCTATATCTGAAATGCCTATCGGCACCTATTTTTAAAATGCCAATCGGCAACTATATCTGAAATGCCTATCGGCACCTATATCTGAAATGCCTATCGACACCTATATCTGAAATGCCTATCGACACCTATGTCTGAAATGCCTATCGACACCTATATCTGAAATGCCTATCGACACTTATATCTGAAATGCCTATCGACACCTATATCTGAAATGCCTATCGACACCTATATCTGAAATGCCTATCGACACCTATTTTTGAAATGCCTATCGGGAACTACATCTGAAATGCCTATCAGCACCTATATTTGAAATGCCTATCGGCAAACATATCTGGAATGCCTATCGGCACCTATATTTGAAATGCCTATCGGCTTCTATATCTGAAATGCCTATCGGCACCTATTTTTAAAATGCCAATCGGCAACTATATCTTAAATGCCTATCGGCACCTATATCTGAAATGCCTATCGACACCTATATCTGAAATGCCTATCGACACCTATATCTGAAATGCCTATCGACACCTATATCTGAAATGCCTATCGACACCTATATCTGAAATGCCTATCGACACCTATATCTGAAATGCCTATCGACACCTATATCTGAAATGCCTATCGACACCTATATCTGAAATGCCTATCGACACCTATTTTTGAAATGCCTATCGGAAACTACATCTGAAATGCCTATCAGCACCTATATTTGAAATGCCTATCGGCAACCATATCTGGAATGCCTATCGACACCTATATCTGAAATGCCTATCGACACCTATATCTGAAATGCCTATCGACACCTATATCTGAAATGCCTATCGACACCTATATCTGAAATGCCTATCGGCACCTATTTTTAAAATGCCAATCGGCAACTATATCTCAAATGCCTATCGGCACCTATATTTGAAATGCCTATCGACACCTATATCTGAAATGCCTATCGACACCTATATCTGAAATGCCTATCGACACCTATATCTGAAATGCCTATCGACACCTATATCTGAAATGCCTATCGACACCTATTTTTGAAATGCCTATCGGAAACTACATCTGAAATGCCTATCAGCACCTATATTTGAAATGCCTATCGGAAAATACATCTGAAATGCCTATCAGCACCTATATTTGAAATGCCTATCGGCAACCATATCTGGAATGCCTATCGGCACCTATATTTGAAATGCCTATCGGCTTCTATATCTGAAATGCCTATCGGCACCTATTTTTAAAATGCCAATCGGCAACTATATCTGAAATGCCTATCGGCACCTATATCTGAAATGCCTATCGACACCTATATCTGAAATGCCTATCGACACCTATATCTGAAATGCCTATCGACACCTAATCTGAAATGCCTATCGACACCTATATCTGAAATGCCTATCGACACCTATATCTGAAATGCCTATCGACACCTATATCTGAAATGCCTATCGACACCTATATCTGAAATGCCTATCGACACCTATATCTGAAATGCCTATCGACACCTATTTTTGAAATGCCTATCGGAAACTACATCTGAAATGCCTATCAGCACCTATATTTGAAATGCCTATCGGCAACCATATCTGGAATGCCTATCGACACCTATATCTGAAATGCCTATCGACACCTATATCTGAAATGCCTATCGTCACTTATATCTGAAATGCCTATCGACACTTATTTTTGAAATGCCTATCGGAAACTACATCTGAAATGCCTATCAGCAACTATATTTGAAATGCCTATCGGCAACCATATCTGGAATGCCTATCGGCACCTATATTTGGAATGCCTATCGGCTTCTATATCTGAAATGCCTATCGGCACCTATTTTTAAAATGCCAATCGGCAACTATATCTGAAATGCCTATCGGCACCTATATCTGAAATGCCTATCGACACCTATATCTGAAATGCCTATCGACACCTATATCTGAAATGCCTATCGACACCTATATCTGAAATGCCTATCGACACCTATATCTGAAATGCCGATCGACACCTATATCTGAAATGCCTATCGACACCTATATCTGAAATGCCTATCGACACCTATATCTGAAATGCCTATCGACACCTATATCTGAAATGCCTATCGACACCTATTTTTGAAATGCCTATCGGAAACTACATCTGAAATGCCTATCAGCACCTATATTTGAAATGCCTATCGGCAACCATATCTGGAATGCCTATCGGCACCTATATTTGAAATGCCTATCGGCTTCTATATCTGAAATGCCTATCGGCACCTATTTTTAAAATGCTAATCGGCAACTATATCTGAAATGCCTATCGGCACCTATACATGAAATGCCTATCGACACCTATATCTGAAATGCCTATCGACACCTATATCTGAAATGCCTATCGACACGTATATCTGAAATGCCTATCGACACCTATATCTGAAATGCCTATCGACACCTATATCTGAAATGCCTATCGACACCTATATCTGAAATGCCTATAGACACCTATATCTGAAATGCCTATCGACACCTATTTTTGAAATGCCTATCGGAAACTACATCTGAAATGCCTATCAGCACCTATATTTGAAATGCCTATCGGCAACCATATCTGGAATGCCAATCGGCACCTATATTTGAAATGCCTATCGGCTTCTATATCTGAAATGCCTATCGGCACCTATTTTTAAAATGCCAATCGGCAACTATATCTGAAATGCCTATCGGCACCTATATCTGAAATGCCTATCGACACCTATATCTGAAATGCCTATCGACACCTATATCTGAAATGCCTATCGACACCTATATCTGAAATGCCTATCGACACCTATATCTGAAATGTTTATCGACACCTATATCTGAAATGCCTATCGACACCTATATCTGAAATGCCTATCGACACCTATATCTGAAATGCCTATCGACACCTATATCTGAAATGCCTATCGACACCTATATCTGAAATGCCTATCGACACCTATATCTGAAATGCCTATCGACACCTATATCTGAAATACCTATCGACACCTATATCTGAAATGCCTATCGACACCTTTATCTGAAATGCCTATCGACACCTATATCTGAAATGCCTATCGACACCTATATCTGAAATGCCTATCGACACCTATTTTTGAAATGCCTATCGGAAACTACATCTGAAATGCCTATCAGCACCTATATTTGAAATGCCTATCGACACCTATATCTGAAATGCCTATCGACACCTATATCTGAAATGCCTATCGACACCTATATCTGAAATGCCTATCGACACCTATATCTGAAATGCCTATCGACACCTATATCTGAAATGCCTATCGACACCTATATCTGAAATGCCTTTCGACACCTATATCTGAAATGCCTATCGACACCTATATCTGAAATGCCTATCGACACCTATTTTTGAAATGCCTATCGGGAACTACATCTGAAATGCCTATCAGCACCTATATTTGAAATGCCTATCGGCAAACATATCTGGAATGCCTATCGGCACCTATATTTGAAATGCCTATCGGCTTCTATATCTGAAATGCCTATCGGCACCTATTTTTAAAATGCCAATCGGCAACTATATCTTAAATGCCTATCGGCACCTATATCTGAAATGCCTATCGACACCTATATCTGAAATGCCTATCGACACCTATATCTGAAATGCCTATCGACACCTATATCTGAAATGCCTATCGACACCTATATCTGAAATGCCTATCGACACCTATATCTGAAATGCCTATCGACACCTATATCTGAAATGCCTATCGACACCTATATCTGAAATGCCTATCGACACCTATTTTTGAAATGCCTATCGGAAACTACATCTGAAATGCCTATCAGCACCTATATTTGAAATGCCTAACGGCAACCATATCTGGAATGCCTATCGGCACCTATATTTGAAATGCCTATCGGCTTCTATATCTGAAATGCCTATCGGCACCTATTTTTAAAATGCCAATCGGCAACTATATCTAAAATGCCTATCGGCACCTATATTTGAAATGCCTATCGACACCTATATCTGAAATGCCTATCGACACCTATATCTGAAATGCCTATCGACACCTATATCTGAAATGCCTATCGACACCTATATCTGAAATGCCTATCGACACCTATTTTTGAAATGCCTATCGGAAACTACATCTGAAATGCCCATCAGCACCTATATTTGAAATGCCTATCGGAAAATACATCTGAAATGCCTATCAGCACCTATATTTGAAATGCCTATTGGCAACCATATCTGGAATGCCTATCGGCACCTATATTGGAAATGCCTATCGGCTTCTATATCTGAAATGCCTATCGGCACCTATTTTTAAAATGCCAATCGGCAACTATATCTGAAATGCCTATCGGCACCTATATCTGAAATGCCTATCGACACCTATATCTGAAATGCCTATCGACACCTATATCTGAAATGCCTATCGACACCTAATCTGAAATGCCTATCGACACCTATATCTGAAATGCCTATCGACACCTATATCTGAAATGCCTATCGACACCTATATCTGAAATGCCTATCGACACCTATATCTGAAATGCCTATCGACACCTATATCTGAAATGCCTATCGACACCTATTTTTGAAATGCCTATCGGAAACTACATCTGAAATGCCTATCAGCACCTATATTTGAAATGCCTATCGGCAACCATATCTGGAATGCCTATCGACACCTATATCTGAAATGCCTATCGACACCTATATCTGAAATGCCTATCGCGACTTATATCTGAAATGCCTATCGACACTTATTTTTGAAATGCCTATCGGAAACTACATCTGAAATGCCTATCAGCACCTATATTTGAAATGCCTATCGGCAACCATATCTGGAATGCCTATCGGCACCTATATTTGGAATGCCTATCGGCTTCTATATCTGAAATGCCTATCGGCACCTATTTTTAAAATGCCAATCGGCAACTATATCTGAAATGCCTATCGGCACCTATATCTGAAATGCCTATCGACACCTATATCTGAAATGCCTATCGACACCTATATCTGAAATGCCTATCGACACCTATATCTGAAATGCCTATCGACACCTATATCTTAAATGCCGATCGACACCTATATCTGAAATGCCTATCGACACCTATATCTGAAATGCCTATCGACACCTATATCTGAAATGCCTATCGACACCTATATCTGAAATGCCTATCGACACCTATTTTTGAAATGCCTATCGGAAACTACATCTGAAATGCCTATCAGCACCTATATTTGAAATGCCTATCGGCAACCATATCTGGAATGCCTATCGGCACCTATATTTGAAATGCCTATCGGCTTCTATATCTGAAATGCCTATCGGCACCTATTTTTAAAATGCTAATCGGCAACTATATCTGAAATGCCTATCGGCACCTATACATGAAATGCCTATCGACACCTATATCTGAAATGCCTATCGACACCTATATCTGAAATGCCTATCGACACCTATATCTGAAATGCCTATCGACACCTATATCTGAAATGCCTATCGACACCTATATCTGAAATGCCTATCGACACCTATATCTGAAATGCCTATAGACACCTATATCTGAAATGCCTATCGACACCTATTTTTGAAATGCCTATCGGAAACTACATCTGAAATGCCTATCAGCACCTATATTTGAAATGCCTATCGGCAACCATATCTGGAATGCCAATCGGCACCTATATTTGAAATGCCTATCGGCTTCTATATCTGAAATGCCTATCGGCACCTATTTTTAAAATGCCAATCGGCAACTATATCTGAAATGCCTATCGGCACCTATATCTGAAATGCCTATCGACACCTATATCTGAAATGCCTATCGACACCTATATCTGAAATGCCTATCGACACCTATACCTGAAATGCCTATCGACACCTATATCTGAAATGCCTATCGACACCTATATCTGAAATGCCTATCGACACCTATATCTGAAATGCCTATCGACACCTATATCTGAACTGCCTATCGACACCTATATCTGAAATGCCTATCGACACCTATTTTTGAAATGCCTATCGGAAACTACATCTGAAATGCCTATCAGCACCTATATTTGAAATGCCTATCGGCAACCATATCTGGAATGCTTATCGGCACCTATATTTGAAATGCCTATCGGCTTCTATATCTGAAATGCCTATCGGCACCTATTTTTAAAATGCCAATCGGCAACTATATCTGAAATGCCTATCGGCACCTATGTCTGAAATGCCTATCGACACCTATATCTGAAATGCCTATCGACACCTATATCTGAAATGCCTATCGACACCTATATCTGAAATGCCTATCGACACCTATATCTGAAATGCCTATCGACACCTATATCTGAAATGCCTATCGACACCTATATCTGAAATGCCTATCGACACCTATATCTGAAATGCCTATCGACACCTATTTTTGAAATGCCTATCGGAAACTACATCTGAAATGCCTATCAGCACTTATATTTGAAATGCCTATCGGCAACCATATCTGGAATGCCTATCGGCACCTATATTTGAAATGCCTATCGGCTTCTATATCTGAAATGCCTATCGGCACCTATTTTTAAAATGCCAATCGGCAACTATATCTGAAATGCCTATCGGCACCTATATCTGAAATGCCTATCGACACCTATATCTGAAATTCCTATCGACACCTATATCTGAAATGCCTATCGACACCTATATCTGAAATGCCTATCGACACCTATATCTGAAATGCCTATCGACACCTATATCTGAAATGCCTATCGACACCTATATCTGAAATGCCTATCGACACCTATATCTGAAATGCCTATCGACACCTATTTTTGAAATGCCTATCGGAAACTACATCTGAAATGCCTATCAGCACCTATATTTGAAATGCCTATCGGCAACCATATCTGGAATGCCTATCGGCACCTATATTTGAAATGCCTATCGGCTTCTATATCTGAAATGCCTATCGGCACCTATTTTTAAAATGCCAATCGGCAACTATATCTGAAATGCCTATCGGCACCTATATCTGAAATGCCTATCGACACCTATATCTGAAATGCCTATCGACACCTATATCTGAAATGCCTATCGACACCTATATCTGAAATGCCTATCGACACCTATATCTGAAATGCCTATCGACACCTATATCTGAAATGCCTATCGACACCTATATCTGAAATGCCTATCGACACCTATATCTGAAATGCCTATCGACACCTATTTTTGAAATGCCTATCGGAAACTACATCTGAAATGCCTATCAGCACCTATATTTGAAATGCCTATCGGCAACCATATCTGGAATGCCTATCGGCACCTATATTTGAAATGCCAATCGGCTTCTATATCTGAAATGCCTATCGGCACCTATTTTTAAAATGCCAATCGGCAACTATATCTGAAATGCCTATCGGCACCTATATCTGAAATGCCTATCGACACCTATATCTGAAATGCCTATCGACACCTATATCTGAAATGCCTATCGACACCTATATCTGAAATGCCTATCGACACCTATATCTGAAATGCCTATCGACACCTATATCTGAAATGCCTATCGACACCTATATCTGAAATGCCTATCGACACCTATATCTGAAATGCCTATCGACACCTATATCTGAAATGCCTATCGACACCTATTTTTGAAATGCCTATCGGAAACTACATCTGAAATGCCTATCAGCACCTATATTTGAAATGCCTATCGGCAACCATATCTGGAATGCCTATCGGCACCTATATTTGAAATGCCTATCGGCTTCTATATCTGAAATGCCTATCGGCACCTATTTTTAAAATGCCAATCGGCAACTATATCTGAAATGCCTATCGGCACCTATATCTGAAATGCCTATCGACACCTATATCTGAAATGCCTATTGACACCTATATCTGAAATGCCTATCAACACCTATATCTGAAATGCCTATCGACAACTTATATCTGAAATGCCTATCGACACCTATATCTGAAATGCCTATCGACACCTATATCTGAAATGCCTATCGACACCTATATCTGAAATGCCTATCGACACCTATTTTTGAAATGCCTATCGGAAACTACATCTGAAATGCCTATTAGCACCTATATTTGAAATGCTTATCGGCAACCATATCTGGAATGCCTATCGGCACCTATATTTGAAATGCCTATCGGCTTCTATATCTGAAATGCCTATCGGCACCTATTTTTAAAATGCCAATCGGCAACTATATCTGAAATGCCCATCGGCACCTATATCTGAAATGCCTATCGACACCTATATCTGAAATGCCTATCGACACCTATATCTGAAATGCCTATCGACACCTATATCTGAAATGCCTATCGACACCTATATCTGAAATGCCTATCGACACCTATATCTGAAATGCCTATCGACACCTATATCTGAAATGCCTATCGACACCTATATCTGAAATGCCTATCAACACCTATTTTTGAAATGCCTATCAACACCTATTTTTGAAATGCCTATCGGAAACTACATCTGAAATGTCTATCAGCACCTATATTTGAAATGCCTATCGGCAACCATATCTGGAATGCCTATCGGCCCCTATATTTGAAATGCCTATCGGCTTCTATATCTGAAATGCCTATCGGCACCTATTTTTAAATTGCCAATCGGCAACTATATCTGAAATGCCTATCGGCACCTATATCTGAAATGCCTATCGACACCTATATCTGAAATGCCTATCGACACCTATATCTAAAATTCCTATCGACACCTATATCTGAAATGCCTATCGACACCTATATCTGAAATGCCTATCGACACCTATATCTGAAATGCCTATCGACACCTATATCTGAAATGCCTATCGACACCTATATCTGAAATGCCTATCGACACCTATATCTGAAATGCCTGTCGACACCTATATCTGAAATGCCTATCGACACCTATTTTTGAAAAGCCTATCGGAAACTACATCTAAAATGCCTATCAGCACCTATATTTGAAATGCCTATCGGCAACCATATCTGGAATGCCTGTCGGCACCTATATTTGAAATGCCTATCGGCTTCTATATCTGAAATGCCTATCGGCACCTATTTTTAAAATGCCAATCGGCAACTATATCTGAAATGCCTATCGGCACCTATATCTGAAATGCCTATCGACACCTATATCTGAAATGCCTATCGACACCTATATCTGAAATGCCTATCGACACCTATATCTGAAATGCCTATCGACACCTATATCTGAAATGCCTATCGACACCTATATCTGAAATGCCTATCGACACCTATATCTGAAATGCCTATCGACACCTATATCTGGAATGCCTATCGACACCTATTTTTTAAATGCCTATCGGAAACTACATCTGCAATGCCTATCAGCACCTATATTTGAAATGCCTATCGGCAACCATACCTGGAATGCCTATCGGCACCTATATTTGAAATGCCTATCGGCTTCTATATCTGAAATGCCTATCGGCACCTATTTTTAAAATGCCAATCGGCAACTATATCTGAAATGCCTATCGGCACCTATATTTGAAATGCCTATCGACACCTATATCTGAAATGCCTATCGACACTTATATCTGAAATGCCTATCGACACCTATATCTGAAATGCCTATCGACACCTATATCTGAAATGCCTATCGACACATATATCTGGAATGCCTATTGACACCTATATCTGAAATGCCTATCGACACCTATATCTGAAATGCCTATCGACACCTATTTTTGAAATACCTATCGGCAACTACATCTGAAATGCCTATCAGCACCTATATTTGAAATGCTTATCGGCAACCATATCTGGAATGCCTATCGGCACCTATATTTGAATTGCCTATCGGCTTCTATATCTGAAATGCCTTTTGGCACCTATTTTTAAAATGCCAATCGGCAACTATATCTGAAATGCCTATCAGCACCTATATCTGAAATGCCTATCGACACCTATATCTGAAATGCCTATCGACACCTATTTCTGAAATGCCTATCGACACCTATATCTAAAATGCCTATCGACACCTATATCTGAAATGCCTATCGACACCTATATCTGAAATGCCTATCGACACCTATATCTGAAATGCCTATCGACACCTATATCTGAAATGCCTATCGACACCTATATCTGAAATGCCTATCGACACCTATTTTTGAAATGTGTATCGGAAACTACATCTGAAATGCCTATCAACACCTATATTTGAAATGCCTATCGGCAACCATATCTGGAATGCCTATCGGCACCTATATTTGAAATGCCTATCGGCTTCTATATCTGAAATGCCTATCGGCACCTATTTTTAAAATGCTAATCGGCAACTATATCTGAAATGCCAATCGGCACCTATATCTGAAATGCCTATCGACACCTATATCTGAAATGCCTATCGACACCTATATCTGAAATGCCTATCGACACCTATATCTGAAATGCCTATCGACACCTATATCTGAAATGCCTATCGACACCTACATCTGAAATGCCTATCGACACCTATATCTGAAATGCCTATCGACACCTATTTTTGAAATGCCTATCGGAAACTACATCTGAAATGCCTATCAGCATTTATATTTGAAATGCCTTTCGGCAACCATATCTGGAATGCCTATCGGCACCTATATTTGAAATGCCTATCGGCTTCTATATCTGAAATGCCTATCGGCACCTATTTTTAAAATGCCAATCGGCAACTATATCTGAAATGCCTATCGGCACCTATATCTGAAATGCCTATCGACACCTATATCTGAAATGCCTATCGACACCTATATCTGAAATGCCTATCGACACCTATATCTGAAATGCCTATCGACACCTATATCTGAAATGCCTATCGACACCTATATCTGAAATGCCTATCGACACCTATATCTGAAATGCCTATCGACACCTATTTTTGAAATGCCTATCGAAAACTACATCTGAAATGCCTATCAGCACCTATATTTGAAATGCCTATCGGCAACCATATCTGGAATGCCTTTCGGCACCTATATTTGAAATGCCTATCGGCTTCTATATCTGAAATGCCTATCGGCACCTATTTTTAAAATGCCAATCGGCAACTATATCTGAAATGCCTATCGGCACCTATATCTGAAATGCCTATCGACACCTATATCTGAAATGCCTATCGACACCTATATCTGAAATGCCTATCGACACCTATATCTGAAATGCCTATCGACACCTATATCTGAAATGCCTATCGACACCTATATCTGAAATGCCTATCGACACCTATATTTGAAATGCCTATCGACACCTATATCTGAAATGCCTATCGACACCTATATCTGAAATGCCTATCGACACCTATTTTTGAAATGCCTATCGGAAACTACATCTGAAATGCCTATCAGCACCTATATTTGAAATGCCTATCGGCAACCATATCTGGAATGCCTATCGGCACCTATATTTGAAATGCCTATCGGCTTCTATATCTGAAATGCCTATCGGCACCTATTTTTAAAATACCAATCGGCCACTATATCTGAAATGCCTATCGGCACCTATATCTGAAATGCCTATCGACACCTATATCTGAAATGCCTATCGACACCTATATCTGAAATGCCTATCGAAACCTATATCTGAAATGCCTATCGACACCTATATATGAAATGCCTATCGACACCTATATCTAAAATGCCTATCGACACCTATATCTGAAATGCCTATCGACACCTATATCTGAAATGCCTATCGACACCTATTTTTGAAATGCCTATCGGAAACTACATCTGAAATGCCTATCAGCACCTATATTTTAATGCCTATCGGCAACCATATCTGGAATGCCTATCGGCACCTATATTTGAAATGCCTATCGGCTTCTATATCTGAAATGCCTATCGGCACCTATTTTTAAAATGCCAATCGGCAACTATATCTGAAATGCCTATCGGCACCTATATCTGAAATGCCTATCGACACCTATATCTGAAATGCCTATCGACACCTATATCTGAAATGCCTATCGACACCTATATCTGAAATGCCTATCGACACCTATATCTGAAATGCCTATCGACACCTATATCTAAAATGCCTATCGACACCTATATCTGAAATGCCTATCGACACCTATATCTGAAATGCCTATCGACACCTATTCTTGAAATGCCTATCGGAAACTACATCTGAAATGCCTATCAGCACCTATATTTGAAATGCCTATCGGCAACCATATCTGGAATGCCTATCGGCACCTATATTTGAAATGCCTATCGGCTTCTATATCTGAAATGCCTATCGGCACCTATTTTTAAAATGCCAATCGGCAACTATATCTGAAATGCCTATCGGCACCTATATCTGAAATGCCTATCGACACCTATATCTGAAATGCCTATCGACACCTATATCTGAAATGCCTATCGACACCTATATCTGAAATGCCTATCGACACCTATATCTGAAATGCCTATCGACACCTATATCTGAAATGCCTATCGACACCTATATCTGAAATGCCTATCGACACCTATATCTGAAATGCCTATCGACACCTATATCTGAAATGCCTATCGACACCTATTTTTGAAATGACTATCGGAAACTACATCTGAAATGCCTATCAGCACCTATATTTGAAATGCCTATCGGCAACCATATCTGGAATGCTTATCGGCACCTATATTTGAAATGCCTATCGGCTTCTATATCTGAAATGCCTATGGGCACCTATTTTTAAAATGCCAATCGGCAATTATATCTGAAATGCCTATCGGCACCTATATCTGAAATGCCTATCGACACCTATATCTGAAATGCCTATCGACACCTATATCTGAAATGCCTATCGACACCTATATCTGAAATGCCTATCGACACCTATATCTGAAATACCTATCAACACCTATATCTGAAATGCCTATCGACACCTATATCTGAAATGCCTATCGACACCTATTTTTGAAATGCCTATCGGAAACTACATCTGAAATGCCTATCAGCACCTATATTTGAAATGCCTATCGGCAACCATATCTGGAATGCCTATCGGCACCTATATTTGAAATGCCTATCGGCTTCTATATCTGAAATGCCTATCGGCACCTTTTTTTAAAATGCCAATCGGCAACTATATCTGAAATGCCTATCGGCACCTATATCTGAAATGCCTATCGACACTTATATCTGAAATGCCTATCGACACCTATATCTGAAATGCCTATCGACACCTATATCTGATATGCCTATCGACACCTATATCTGAAATGCCTATCGACACCTATATCTGAAATGCCTATCGACACCTATATCTGAAATGCCTATCGACACCTATATCTGAAATGCCTATCGACACCTATTTTTGAAATGCCTATCGGAAACTACATCTGAATTGCCTATCAGCACCTATATTTGAAATGCCTATCGGCAACCATATCTGGAATGCCTATCGGCACCTATGTTTGAAATGCCTATCGGCTTCTATATCTGAAATGCCTATCAGCACCTATTTTTAAAATGCCAATCGGCAACTATATCTGAAATGCCTATCGGCACCTATATCTGAAATGCCTATCGACACTTATATCTGAAATGCCTATCGACACCTATATCTGAAATGCCTATCGACACCTATATCTGAAATGCCTATCGACACCTATATCTGAAATGCCTATCGACACCTATATCTGAAATGCGTATCGACACCTATATCTGAAATGCCTATCGACACCTATATCTGAAATGCCTATCGACACCTACATCTGAAATGCCTATCGACACCTATTTTTGAAATGCCTATCGGAAACTACATCTGAAATGCCTATCAGCACCTATATTTGAAATGCCTATCGGCAACCATATCTGGAATGCCTATCGGCACCTATATTTGAAATGCCTATCGGCTTCTATATCTGAAATGCCTATCGGCACCTATTTTTAAAATGCCAATCGGCAACTATATCTGAAAGGCCTATCGGCACCTATATCTGAAATGCCTATCGACACCTATATCTGAAATGCCTATCGACACCTATATCTGAAATGCCTATCGACACCTATATCTGAAATGCCTATCGACACCTATATCTGAAATGCCTATCGACACCTATATCTGAAATGCCTATCGACACCTATATCTGAAATGCCTATCGACACCTATATCTGAAATGCCTATCGACACCTATATCTGAAATGCCTATCGACACCTATTTTTGAAATGCCAATCGGAAACTACATCTGAAATGCCTATCAGCACCTATATTTGAAATGCCTATCGGCAACCATATCTGGAATGCCTATCGGCACCTATATTTGAAATGCCTATCGGCTTCTATATCTGAAATGCCTATCGGCACCTATTTTGAAAATGCCAATCGGCAACTATATCTGAAATGCCTATCGGCACCTATATCTGAAATGCCTATCGACACCTATATCTGAAATGCCTATCGACACCTATATCTGAAATGCCTATCGACACCTATATCTGAAATGCCTATCGACACCTATTTTTGAAATGCCTATCGGAAACTACATCTGAAATGCCTATTAGCACCTATATTTGAAATGCTTATCGGCAACCATATCTGGAATGTCTATCGGCACCTATATTTGAAATGCCTATCGGCTTCTATATCTGAAATGCCTATCGGCACCTATTTTTAAAATGCCAATCGGCAACTATATCTGAAATGCCCATCGGCACCTCTATCTGAAGTGCCTAGCGACACCTATATCTGAAATGCCTATCGACACCTATATCTGAAATGCCTATCGACACCTATATCTGAAATGCCTATCACACCTATATCTGAAATGCCTATCGACACCTATATCTGAAATGCCTATCGACACCTATTTTTGAAATGCCTATCGGAAACTACATCTGAAATGCCTATCAGCACCTATATTTGAAATGCCTATCGGCAACCATATCTGGAATGCCTATCGGCACCTATATTTGAAATGCCTATCGGCTTCTATATCTGAAATGCCTATCGGCACCTTTTTTTAAAATGCCAATCGGCAACTATATCTGAAATGCCTATCGGCACCTATATCTGAAATGCCTATCGACACCTATATCTGAAATGCCTATCGACACCTATATCTGAAATGCCTATCGACACCTATATCTGAAATGCCTATCGACACCTATATCTGAAATGCCTATCGACACCTATATCTGAAATGCCTATCGACACCTATATCTGAAATGCCTATCGACACCTATATCTGAAATGCCTATCGACACCTATTTTTGAAATGCCTTTCGGAAACTACATCTGAAATGCCTATCAGCACCTATATTTGAAATGCCTATCGGCAACCATATCTGGAATGCCTATCGGCACCTATATTTGAAATGCCTATCGGCTTCTATATCTGAAATGCCTATCGGCACCTATTTTTAAAATGCCAATCGGCAACTATATCTGAAATGCCTATCTACACCTATATCTGAAATGCCTATCGACACCTATATCTGAAATGCCTATCGACACCTATATCTGAAATGCCTATCGACACCTATATCTGAAATGCCTATCGACACCTATATGTGAAATGCCTATCGACACCTATATCTGAAATGCCTATCGACACCTATTTATGAAATGCCTATCGGAAACTACATCTGAAATGCCTATCAGCACCTATATTTGAAATGCCTATCGGCAACCATATCTGGAATACCTATCGGCACCTATATTTGAAATGCCTATCGGCTTCTATATCTGAAATGCCTATCGGCACCTATTTTTAAAATGCCAATCGGCAACTATATCTGAAATGCCTATCGGCACCTATATCTGAAATGCCTATCGACACCTATATCTGAAATGCCTATCGACACCTATATCTGAAATGCCTATCGACACCTATATCTGAAATGCCTATCGACACCTATATCTGAAATGCCTATCGACACCTATATCTGAAATGCCTATCGACACCTATATCTGAAATGCCTATCGACACCTATATCTGAAATGCCTATCGACACCTATTTTTGAAATGCCTATCGGAAACTACATCTGAAATGCCTATTAGCACCTATATTTGAAATGCTTATCGGCAACCATATCTGGAATGTCTATCGGCACCTATATTTGAAATGCCTATCGGCTTCTATATCTGAAATGCCTATCGGCACCTATTTTTAAAATGCCAATCGGCAACTATATCTGAAATGCCCATCGGCACCTCTATCTGAAATGCCTAGCGACACCTATATCTGAAATGCCTATCGACACCTATATCTGAAATGCCTATCGACACCTATATCTGAAATGCCTATCGACACCTATATCTAAAAATGCCTATCGACACCTATATCTGAAATGCCTATCGACACCTATATCTGAAATGCCTATCGACACCTATATCTGAAATGCCTATCGACACCTATTTTTGAAATGCCTATCGGAAACTACATCTGAAATGCCTATCAGCACCTATATTTGAAATGCCTATCGGCAACCATATCTGGAATGCCTATCGGCACCTATATTTGAAATGCCTATCGGCTTCTATATCTGAAATGCCTATCGGCACCTATTTTTAAAATGCCAATCGGCAACTATATCTGAAATGCCTATCGGCACCTATATCTGAAATGCCTATCGACACCTATATCTGAAATGCCTATTGACACCTATATCTGAAATGCCTATCGACACCTATATCTGAAATGCCTATCGACACCTATATCTGAAATGCCTATCGACACCTATATCTGAAATGCCTATCGACACCTATATCTGAAATGCCTATCGACACCTATATCTGAAATGCCTATCGACACCTATATCTGAAATGCCTATCGACACCTATATCTGAAATGCCTATCGACACCTATTTTTGAAATGCCTATCGGAAACTACATCTGAAATGCCTATTAGCACCTATATTTGAAATGCTTATCGGCAACCATATCTGGAATGTCTATCGGCACCTATATTTGAAATGCCTATCGGCTTCTATATCTGAAATGCCTATCGGCACCTATTTTTAAAATGCCAATCGGCAACTATATCTGAAATGCCCATCGGCACCTCTATCTGAAGTGCCTAGCGACACCTATATCTGAAATGCCTATCGACACCTATATCTGAAATGCCTATCGACACCTATATCTGAAATGCCTATCACACCTATATCTGAAATGCCTATCGACACCTATATCTGAAATGCCTATCGACACCTATTTTTGAAATGCCTATCGGAAACTACATCTGAAATGCCTATCAGCACCTATATTTGAAATGCCTATCGGCAACCATATCTGGAATGCCTATCGGCACCTATATTTGAAATGCCTATCGGCTTCTATATCTGAAATGCCTATCGGCACCTTTTTTTAAAATGCCAATCGGCAACTATATCTGAAATGCCTATCGGCACCTATATCTGAAATGCCTATCGACACCTATATCTGAAATGCCTATCGACACCTATATCTGAAATGCCTATCGACACCTATATCTGAAATGCCTATCGACACCTATATCTGAAATGCCTATCGACACCTATATCTGAAATGCCTATCGACAGCTATATATGAAATGCCTATCGACACCTATATCTGAAATGCCTATCGACACCTATTTTTGAAATGCCTTTCGGAAACTACATCTGAAATGCCTATCAGCACCTATATTTGAAATGCCTATCGGCAACCATATCTGGAATGCCTATCGGCACCTATATTTGAAATGCCTATCGGCTTCTATATCTGAAATGCCTATCGGCACCTATTTTTAAAATGCCAATCGGCAACTATATCTGAAATGCCTATCTACACCTATATCTGAAATGCCTATCGACACCTATATCTGAAATGCCTATCGACACCTATATCTGAAATGCCTATCGACACCTATATCTGAAATGCCTATCGACACCTATATGTGAAATGCCTATCGACACCTATATCTGAAATGCCTATCGACACCTATTTATGAAATGCCTATCGGAAACTACATCTGAAATGCCTATCAGCACCTATATTTGAAATGCCTATCGGCAACCATATCTGGAATACCTATCGGCACCTATATTTGAAATGCCTATCGGCTTCTATATCTGAAATGCCTATCGGCACCTATTTTTAAAATGCCAATCGGCAACTATATCTGAAATGCCTATCGGCACCTATATCTGAAATGCCTATCGACACCTATATCTGAAATGCCTATCGACACCTATATCTGAAATGCCTATCGACACCTATATCTGAAATGCCTATCGACACCTATATCTGAAATGCCTATCGACACCTATATCTGAAATGCCTATCGACACCTATATCTGAAATGCCTATCGACACCTATATCTGAAATGCCTATCGACACCTATATCTGAAATGCCTATCGACACCTATTTTTGAAATGCCTATCGGAAACTACATCTGAAATGCCTATCAGCACCTATATTTGAAATGCCTATCGGCAACCATATCTGGAATGCCTATCGGCACCTATATTTGAAATGCCTATCGGCTTCTATATCTGAAATGCCTATCGGCACCTATTTTTAAAATGCCAATCGGCAACTATATCTGAAATGCCTATCGGCACCTATATCTGAAATGCCTATCGACACCTATATCTGAAATGCCTATCGACACCTATATCTGAAATGCCTATCGACACCTATATCTGAAATGCCTATCGACACCTATTTTTGAAATGCCTATCGGAAACTACATCTGAAATGCCTATTAGCACCTATATTTGAAATGCTTATCGGCAACCATATCTGGAATGTCTATCGGCACCTATATTTGAAATGCCTATCGGCTTCTATATCTGAAATGCCTATCGGCACCTATTTTTAAAATGCCAATCGGCAACTATATCTGAAATGCCCATCGGCACCTCTATCTGAAATGCCTAGCGACACCTATATCTGAAATGCCTATCGACACCTATATCTGAAATGCCTATCGACACCTATATCTGAAATGCCTATCGACACCTATATCTAAAAATGCCTATCGACACCTATATCTGAAATGCCTATCGACACCTATATCTGAAATGCCTATCGACACCTATATCTGAAATGCCTATCGACACCTATTTTTGAAATGCCTATCGGAAACTACATCTGAAATGCCTATCAGCACCTATATTTGAAATGCCTATCGGCAACCATATCTGGAATGCCTATCGGCACCTATATTTGAAATGCCTATCGGCTTCTATATCTGAAATGCCTATCGGCACCTATTTTTAAAATGCCAATCGGCAACTATATCTGAAATGCCTATCGGCACCTATATCTGAAATGCCTATCGACACCTATATCTGAAATGCCTATTGACACCTATATCTGAAATGCCTATCGACACCTATATCTAAAATGCCTATCGACACCTATATCTGAAATGCCTATCGACACCTATATCTGAAATGCCTATCGACACCTATATCTGAAATGCCTATCGACACCTATATCTGAAATGCCTATCGACACCTATTTTTTAAATGCCTATCGGAAACCACATCTGAAATGCCTATTAGCACCTATATTTGAAATGCTTATCGGCAACCATATCTGGAATGCCTATCGGCACCTATATTTGAAATGCCTATCGGCTTCTATATCTGAAATGCCTATCGGCACCTATTTTTAAAATGCCAATCGGCAACTATATCTGAAATGCCCATCGGCACCTATATCTGAAATGCCTATCGACACCTATATCTGAAATGCCTATCGACACCTATATCTGAAATGCCTATCGACACCTATATCAGAAATGCCTATCGACACCTATATCTGAAATGCCTATCGACACCTATATCTGAAATGCCTATCGACACCTATATCTGAAATGCCTATCGACACCTATATCTGAAATGCCTATCGACACCTATTTTTGAAATGCCTATCGGAAACTACATCTGAAATGCCTATCAGCACCTATATTTGAAATGCCTATCGGCAACCATATCTGGAATGCCTATCGGCCCCTATATTTGAAATGCCTATCGGCTTCTATATCTGAAATGCCTATCGACACCTATATCTGAAATGCCTATCGACACCTATATCTGAAATGCCTATCGACACCTATATCTGAAATGCCTATCGACACCTATATCTGAAATGCCTATCGACACCTATATCTGAAATGCCTATCGACACCTATATCTGAAATGCCTATCGACACCTATATCTGAAATGCCTATCGACACCTATATCTGAAATGCCTATCGACACCTATATCTGAAATGCCTATCGACACCTATATCTGAAATGCCTATCGACACCTATTTTTGAAATGCCTATCGGAAACTACATCTGAAATGCCTATCAGCACCTATATTTGAAATGCCTATCGGCAACCATATCTGGAATGCTTATCGGCACCTATATTTGAAATGCCTATCGGCTTCTATATCTGAAATGCCTATCGGCACCTATTTTTAAAATGCCAATCGGCAACTATATCTGAAATGCCTATCGGCACCTATATCTGAAATGCCTATCGACACCTATATCTGAAATGCCTATCGACACCTATATCTGAAATGCCTATCGACACCTATATCTGAAATGCCTATCGACACCTATATCTGAAATGCCTATCAACACCTATATCTGAAATGCCTATCGACACCTATATCTGAAATGCCTATCGACACCTATTTTTGAAATGCCTATCGGAAACTACATCTGAAATGCCTATCAGCCCCTATATTTGAAATGCCTATCGGCAACCATATCTGGAATGCCTATCGGCACCTATATTTGAAATGCCTATCGGCTTCTATATCTGAAATGCCTATCGGCACCTATTTTTAAAATGCCAATCGGCAACTATATCTGAAATGCCTATCGGCACCTATATCTGAAATGCCTATCGACACCTATATCTGAAATGCCTATCGACACCTATATCTGAAATGCCTATCGACACCTATATCTGAAATGCCTATCGACACCTATATCTGAAATGCCTATCGACACCTATATCTGAAATGCCTATCGACACCTATATCTGAAATGCCTATCGACACCTATATCTGAAATGCCTATCGACACCTATTTTTGAAATGCCTATCGGAAACTACATCTGAAATGCCTATCAGCACCTATATTTGAAATGCCTATCGGCAACCATATCTGGAATGCCTATCGGCACCTATATTTGAAATGCCTATCGGCTTCTATATCTGAAATGCCTATCGGCACCTATTTTTAAAATGCCAATCGGCAACTATATCTGAAATGCCTATCGGCACCTATATCTGAAATGCCTATCGACACCTATATCTGAAATGCCTATCGACACCTATATCTGAAATGCCTATCGACACCTATATCTGAAATGCCTATCGACACCTATATCTGAAATGCCTATCGACACCTATATCTGAAATGCCTATCGACACCTATATCTGAAATGCCTATCGACACCTATATCTGAAATGCCTATCGACACCTATATCTGAAATGCCTATCGACACCTATTTTTGAAATGCCTATCGGAAACTACATCTGAAATGCCTATCAGCACCTATATTTGAAATGCCTATCGGCAAACATATCTGGAATGCCTATCGGCACCTATATTTGAAATGCCTATCGGCTTCTATATCTGAAATGCCTATCGGCACCTATTTTTAAAATGCCAATCGGCAACTATATCTGAAATGCCTATCGGCACCTATATCTGAAATGCCTATCGACACCTATATCTGAAATGCCTATCGACACCTATATCTGAAATGCCTATCGACACCTATATCTGAAATGCCTATCGACACCTATATCTGAAATGCCTATCGAAACCTATATCTGAAATGCCTATCGACACCTATATCTGAAATGCCTATCGACACCTATTTTTGAAATGCCTATCGGAAACTACATCTGAAATGCCTATTAGCACCTATATTTGAAATGCTTATCGGCAACCATATCTGGAATGCCTATCGGCACCTATATTTGAAATGCCTATCGGCTTCTATATCTGAAATGCCTATCGGCACCTATTTTTAAAATGCCAATCGGCAACTATATCTGAAATGCCCATCGGCACCTATATCTGAAATGCCTATCGACACCTATATCTGAAATGCCTATCGACACCTATATCTGAAATGCCTATCGACACCTATATCTGAAATGCCTATCGACACCTATATCTGAAATGCCTATCGACACCTATATCTGAAATGCCTATCGACACCTATATCTGAAATGCCTATCGACACCTATATCTGAAATGCCTATCGACACCTATATCTGAAATGCCTATCGACACCTATTTTTGAAAAGCCTATCGGAAACTACATCTGAAATGCCTATCAGCACCTATATTTGAAATGCCTATCGGCAACCATATCTGGAATGCCTGTCGGCACCTATATTTGAAATGCCTATCGGCTTCTATATCTGAAATGACTATCGGCACCTATTTTTAAAATGCCAATCGGCAACTATATCTGAAATGCCTATCGGCACCTATATCTGAAATGCCTATCGACACATATATCTGAAATGCCTATCGACACCTATATCTGAAATGCCTATCGACACCTATATCTGAAATGCCTATCGACACCTATATCTGAAATGCCTATCGACACCTATATCTGAAATGCCTATCGACACCTATATCTGAAATGCCTATCGACACCTATATCTGGAATGCCTATCGACACCTATTTTTTAAATGCCTATCGGAAACTACATCTGCAATGCCTATCAGCACCTATATTTGAAATGCCTATCGGCAACCATATCTGGAATGCCTATCGGCACCTATATTTGAAATGCCTATCGGCTTCTATATCTGAAATGCCTATCGGCACCTATTTTTAAAATGCAAATCGGCAACTATATCTGAAATGCCTATCGGCACCTATATTTGAAATGCCTATCGACACCTATATCTGAAATGCCTATCGACACTTATATCTGAAATGCCTATCGACACCTATATCTGAAATGCCTATCGACACCTATATCTGAAATGCCTATCGACACCTATATCTGGAATGCCTATCGACACCTATATCTGAAATGCCTATCGACACCTATATCTGAAATGCCTATCGACACCTATTTTTGAAATACCTATCGGCAACTACATCTGAAATGCCTATCAGCACCTATATTTGAAATGCTTATCGGCAACCATATCTGGAATGCCTATCGGCACCTATATTTGAAATGCCTATCGGCTTCTATATCTGAAATGTCTTTTGGCACCTATTTTTAAAATGCCAATCGGCAACTATATCTGAAATGCCTATCAGCACCTATATCTGAAATGCCAATCGACACCTATATCTGAAATGCCTATCGACACCTATATCTGAAATGCCTATCGACACCCATATCTGGAATGCCTATCGACACCTATATCTGAAATGCCTATCGACACCTATTTTTGAAATGCCTATCGGAAACTACATCTGAAGTGCCTATCAGCACCTATATTTGAAATGCCTATCGGCAACCATATCTGGAATGCCTATCGGCACCTATATTTGAAATGCCTATCGGCTTCTATATCTGAAATGCCTATCGGCACCTATTTTTAAAATGCTAATGGGCAACTATAACTGAAATGCCTATCGGCACCTATATCTGAAATGCCTATCGACACCTATATCTGAAATGCCTATCGACACCTATACCTGAAATGCCTATCGACACCTATATCTGAAATGCCTATCGACACCTATATCTGAAATGCCTATCGACACCTATATCTGAAATGCCTATCGACACCTATATCTGAAATGCCTATCGACACCTATTTTTGAAATGCCTATCGGAAACTACATCTTAAATGCCTATCAGCACCTATATTTGAAATGCCTTTCGGCAACCATATCTGGAATGCCTATCGGCACCTATATTTGAAATGCCTATCGGCTTCTATATCTGAAATGCCTATCGGCACCTATTTTTAAAATGCCAATCGGCAACTATATCTGAAATGTCTATCGGCACCTATATCTGAAATGCCTATCGACACCTATATCTGAAATGCCTATCGACACCTATATCTGAAATGCCTATCGACACCTATATCTGAAATGCCTATCGACACCTATATCTGAAATGCCTATCGACACCTATATCTGAAATGCCTGTCGACACCTATATCTGAAATGCCTATCGACACCTATATCTGAAATGCCTATCGACACTTATTTTTGAAATGCCTATCGGAAACTACATCTGAAATGCCTATCAGCACCTATAATAGAAATGCCTATCGGCAACCATATCTGGAATGCCTTTCGGCACCTATATTTGAAATGCCTATCGGCTTCTATATCTGAAATGCCTATCGGCACCTATTTTTAAAATGCCAATCGGCAACTATATCTGAAATGCCTATCGGCACCTATATCTGAAATGCCTATCGACACCTATATCTGAAATGCCTATCGACACCTATATCTGAAATGCCTATCGACACCTATATCTGAAATGCCTATCGACACCTATATCTAAAATGCCTATCGATACCTATATCTGAAATGCCTATCGACACCTATATTTGAAATGCCTATCGACACCTATATCTGAAATGCCTATCGACACCTATATCTGAAATGCCTATCGACACCTATTTTTGAAATGCCTATCGGAAACTACATCTGAAATGCCTATCAGCACCTATATTTGAAATGCCTATCGGCAACCATATCTGGAATGCCTATCGGCACCTATATTTGAAATGCCTATCGGCTTCTATATCTGAAATGCCTATCGGCACCTATTTTTAAAATACCAATCGGCAACTATATCTGAAATGCCTATCGGCACCTATATCTGAAATGCCTATCGACACCTATATCTGAAATGCCTATCGACACCTATATCTGAAATGCCTATCGACACCTATATCTGAAATGCCTATCGACACCTATATATGAAATGCCTATCGACACCTATATCTGAAATGCCTATCGACACCTATATCTGAAATGCCTATCGACACCTATATCTGAAATGCCTATCGACACCTATTTTTGAAATGCCTATCGGAAACTACATCTGAAATGCCTATCAGCACCTATATTTGAAATGCCTATCGGCAACCATATCTGGAATGCCTATCGGCACCTATATTTGAAATGCCTATCGGCTTCTATATCTGAAATGCCTATCGGCACCTATTTTTAAAATGCCAATCGGCAACTATATCCGAAATGCCTATCGGCACCTATATCTGAAATGCCTATCGACACCTATATCTGAAATGCCTATCGACACCTATATCTGAAATGCCTATCGACACCTATATCTGAAATGCCTATCGACACCTATATCTGAAATGCCTATCGACACCTATATCTGGAATGCCTATCGACACCTATATCTGAAATGCCTATCGACACCTATATCTGAAATGCCTATCGACACCTATTTTTGAAATACCTATCGGAAACTACATCTGAAATGCCTATCAGCACCTATATTTGAAATGCTTATCGGCAACCATATCTGAAATGCCTATCGGCACCTATATTTGAAATGCCTATCGGCTTCTATATCTGAAATGCCTATCGGCACCTATTTTTAAAATGCCAATCGGCAACTATATCTGAAATGCCTATCGGCACCTATATCTGAAATGCCTATCGACACCTATATCTAAAATGCCTATCGACACCTATATCTGAAATGCCTATCGACACCTATATCTGAAATGCCTATCGACACCTATATCTGAAATGCCTATCGACACCTATATCTGAAATGCCTATCGACACCTATATCTGAAATGCCTATCGACACCTATATCTGAAATGCCTATCGACACCTATATCTAAAATGCCTATCGACACCTATATCTGAAATGCCTATCGACACCTATATCTGAAATGCCTATCGACACCTATATCTGAAATGCCTATCGACATCTATTTTTGAAATGCCTATCGGAAACTACATCTGAAATGCCTATCAGCACCTATATTTGAAATGCCTATCGGCAACCATATCTGGAATACCTATCGGCACCTATATTTGAAATGCCTATCAGCTTCTATATCTGAAATGCCTATCGGCACCTATTTTTAAAATGCCAATCGGCAACTATATCTGAAATGCCTATCGGCACCTATATCTGAAATGCCTATCGACACCTATATCTGAAATGCCTATCGACACCTATATCTGAAATGCCTATCGACACCTATATCTGAAATGCCTATCGACACCTATATCTGAAATGCCTATCGACACCTATATCTGAAATGCCTATCGACACCTATATCTGAAATGCCTATCGACACCTATATCTGAAATGCCTATCGACACCTATTTTTGAAATGCCTATCGGAAACTACATCTGAAATGCCTATCAGCACCTATATTTGAAATGCTTATCGGCAACCATATCTGGAATGCCTATCGGCACCTATATTTGAAATGCCTATCGGCTTCTATATCTGAAATGCCTATCGGCACCTATTTTTAAAATGCCAATCGGCAACTATATCTGAAATGCCTATCGGCACCTATATCTGAAATGCCTATCGACACCTATATCTGAAATGCCTATCGACACCTATATCTGAAATGCCTATCGACACCTATATCTGAAATGCCTATCGACACCTATATCTGAAATGCCTATCGACACCTATATCTGAAATGCCTATCGACACCTATATCTGAAATGCCTATCGACACCTATATCTGAAATGCCTATCGACACCTATTTTTGAAATGCCTATCGGAAACTACATCTGAAATGCCTATCAGCACCTATATTTGAAATGCCTATCGGCAACCATATCTGGAATGCCTACCGGCACCTATATTTTAAATGCCTATCGGCTTCTATATCTGAAATGCCTATCGGCACCTATTTTTAAAATGCCAATCGGCAACTATATCTGAAATGCCTATCGGCACCTATATCTGAAATGCCTATCGACACCTATATCTGAAATGCCTATCGACACCTATATCTGAAATGCCTATCGACACCTATATCTGAAATGCCTATCGACACCTATATCTGAAATGCCTATCGACACCTATATCTGAAATGCCTATCGACACCTATATCTGAAATGCCTATCGACAACTATTTTTGAAATGCCTATCGGAAACTACATCTGAAATGCCTATCAGCACCTATATTTGAAATGCCTATCGGCAACCATATCTGGAATACCTATCGGCACCTATATTTGAAATGCCTATCAGCTTCTATATCTGAAATGCCTATCGGCACCTATTTTTAAAATGCCAATCGGCAACTATATCTGAAATGCCTATCGGCACCTATATCTGAAATGCCTATCGACACCTATATCTGAAATGCCTATCGACACCTATATCTAAAATGCCTATCGACAGCTATATCTGAAATGCCTATCGACACCTATATCTGAAATGCCTATCGACACCTATATCTGAAATGCCTATCGACACCTATATCTAAAATGCCTATCGACACCTATATCTGAAATGCCTATCGACACCTATATCTGAAATGCCTATCGACACCTATATCTGAAATGCCTATCGACACCTATTTTTGAAATGCCTATCGGAAACTACATCTGAAATGCCTATCAGCACCTATATTTGAAATGCCTATCGGCAACCATATCTGGAATGCCTGTCGGCACCTATATTTGAAATGCCTATCGGCTTCTATATCTGAAATGCCTATCGGCACCTATTTTTAAAATGCCAATCGGCAACTATATCTGAAATGCCTATCGGCACCTATATCTGAAATGCCTATCGACACATATATCTGAAATGCCTATCGACACCTATATCTGAAATGCCTATCGACACCTATATCTGAAATGCCTATCGACACCTATATCTGAAATGCCTATCGACACCTATATCTGAAATGCCTATCGACACCTATATCTGAAATGCCTATCGACACCTATATCTGGAATGCCTATCGACACCTATTTTTTAAATGCCTATCGGAAACTACATCTGCAATGCCTATCAGCACCTATATTTGAAATGCCTATCGGCAACCATATCTGGAATGCCTATCGGCACCTATATTTGAAATGCCTATCGGCTTCTATATCTGAAATGCCTATCGGCACCTATTTTTAAAATGCAAATCGGCAACTATATCTGAAATGCCTATCGGCACCTATATTTGAAATGCCTATCGACACCTATATCTGAAATGCCTATCGACACTTATATCTGAAATGCCTATCGACACCTATATCTGAAATGCCTATCGACACCTATATCTGAAATGCCTATCGACACCTATATCTGGAATGCCTATCGACACCTATATCTGAAATGCCTATCGACACCTATATCTGAAATGCCTATCGACACCTATTTTTGAAATACCTATCGGCAACTACATCTGAAATGCCTATCAGCACCTATATTTGAAATGCTTATCGGCAACCATATCTGGAATGCCTATCGGCACCTATATTTGAAATGCCTATCGGCTTCTATATCTGAAATGTCTTTTGGCACCTATTTTTAAAATGCCAATCGGCAACTATATCTGAAATGCCTATCAGCACCTATATCTGAAATGCCTATCGACACCTATATCTGAAATGCCTATCGACACCTATTTCTGAAATGCCTATCGACACCTATATCTGAAATGCCTATCGACACCTATATCTGAAATGCCTATCGACACCTATATCTGAAATGCCTATCGACACCTATATCTGAAATGCCTATCGACACCCATATCTGGAATGCCTATCGACACCTATATCTGAAATGCCTATCGACACCTATTTTTGAAATGCCTATCGGAAACTACATCTGAAGTGCCTATCAGCACCTATATTTGAAATGCCTATCGGCAACCATATCTGGAATGCCTATCGGCACCTATATTTGAAATGCCTATCGGCTTCTATATCTGAAATGCCTATCGGCACCTATTTTTAAAATGCTAATGGGCAACTATAACTGAAATGCCTATCGGCACCTATATCTGAAATGCCTATCGACACCTATATCTGAAATGCCTATCGACACCTATATCTGAAATGCCTATCGACACCTATATCTGAAATGCCTATCGACACCTATATCTGAAATGCCTATCGACACCTATATCTGAAATGCCTATCGACACCTATATCTGAAATGCCTATCGACACCTATTTTTGAAATGCCTATCGGAAACTACATCTGAAATGCCTATCAGCACCTATATTTGAAATGCCTTTCGGCAACCATATCTGGAATGCCTATCGGCACCTATATTTGAAATGCCTATCGGCTTCTATATCTGAAATGCCTATCGGCACCTATTTTTAAAATGCCAATCGGCAACTATATCTGAAATGTCTATCGGCACCTATATCTGAAATGCCTATCGACACCTATATCTGAAATGCCTATCGACACCTATATCTGAAATGCCTATCGACACCTATATCTGAAATGCCTATCGACACCTATATCTGAAATGCCTATCGACACCTATATCTGAAATGCCTATCGACACCTATATCTGAAATGCCTATCGACACCTATATCTGAAATGCCTATCGACACTTATTTTTGAAATGCCTATCGGAAACTACATCTGAAATGCCTATCAGCACCTATATTTGAAATGCCTATCGGCAACCATATCTGGAATGCCTTTCGGCACCTATATTTGAAATGCCTATCGGCTTCTATATCTGAAATGCCTATCGGCACCTATTTTTAAAATGCCAATCGGCAACTATATCTGAAATGCCTATCGGCACCTATATCTGAAATGCCTATCGACACCTATATCTGAAATGCCTATCGACACCTATATCTGAAATGCCTATCGACACCTATATCTGAAATGCCTATCGACACCTATATCTAAAATGCCTATCGACACCTATATCTGAAATGCCTATCGACACCTATATTTGAAATGCCTATCGACACCTATATCTGAAATGCCTATCGACACCTATATCTGAAATGCCTATCGACACCTATTTTTGAAATGCCTATCGGAAACTACATCTGAAATGCCTATCAACACCTATATTTGAAATGCCTATCGGCAACCATATCTGGAATGCCTATCGGCACCTATATTTGAAATGCCTATCGGCTTCTATATCTGAAATGCCTATCGGCACCTATTTTTAAAATACCAATCGGCAACTATATCTGAAATGCCTATCGGCACCTATATCTGAAATGCCTATCGACACCTATATCTGAAATGCCTATCGACACCTATATCTGAAATGCCTATCGACACCTATATCTGAAATGCCTATCGACACCTATATATGAAATGCCTATCGACACCTATATCTGAAATGCCTATCGACACCTATATCTGAAATGCCTATCGACACCTATATCTGAAATGCCTATCGACACCTATTTTTGAAATGCCTATCGGAAACTACATCTGAAATGCCTATCAGCACCTATATTTGAAATGCCTATCGGCAACCATATCTGGAATGCCTATCGGCACCTATATTTGAAATGCCTATCGGCTTCTATATCTGAAATGCCTATCGGCACCTATTTTTAAAATGCCAATCGGCAACTATATCTGAAATGCCTATCGGCACCTATATCTGAAATGCCTATCGACACATATATCTGAAATGCCTATCGACACCTATATCTGAAATGCCTATCGACACCTATATCTGAAATGCCTATCGACACCTATATCTGAAATGCCTATCGACACCTATATCTGAAATGCCTATCGACACCTATATCTGAAACGCCTATCGACACCTATATCTGGAATGCCTATCGACACCTATTTTTTAAATGCCTATCGGAAACTACATCTGCAATGCCTATCAGCACCTATATTTGAAATGCCTATCGGCAACCATATCTGGAATGCCTATCGGCACCTATATTTGAAATGCCTATCGGCTTCTATATCTGAAATGTTTATCGGCACCTATTTTTAAAATGCCAATCGGCAACTATATCTGAAATGCCTATCGGGACCTATATTTGAAATGCCTATCGACACCTATATCTGAAATGCCTATCGACACTTATATCTGAAATGCCTATCGACACCTATATCTGAAATGCCTATCGACACCTATATCTGAAATGCCTATCGACACCTATATCTGGAATGCCTATCGACACCTATATCTGAAATGCCTATCGACACCTATATCTGAAATGCCTATCGACACCTATTTTTGAAATACCTATCGGCAACTACATCTGAAATGCCTATCAGCACCTATATTTGAAATGCTTATCGGCAACCATATCTGGAATGCCTATCGGCACCTATATTTGAAATGCCTATCGGCTTCTATATCTGAAATGCCTTTTGGAACCTATTTTTAAAATGCCAATCGGCAACTATATCTGAAATGCCTATCAGCACCTATATCTGAAATGCCTATCGACACCTATATCTGAAATGCCTATCGACACCTATTTCTAAAATGCCTATCGACACCTATATCTGAAATGCCTATTGACACCTATATCTGAAATGCCTATCGACACCTATATCTGAAATGCCTATCGACACCTATATCTGAAATGCCTATCGACACCTATATCTGAAATGCCTATCGACACCTATATCTGAAATGCCTATCGACACCTATATCTGAAATGCCTATCGACACCTATTTTTGAAATGCCTATCGGAAACTACATCTGAAATGCCTATCAGCACCTATATTTGAAATGCCTTTCGGCAACCATATCTGGAATGCCTATCGGCACCTATATTTGAAATGCCTATCGGCTTCTATATCTGAAATGCCTATCGGCACCTATTTTTAAAATGCCAATCGGCAACTATATCTGAAATGCCTATCGGCACCTATATCTGAAATGCCTATCGACACCTATATCTGAAATGCCTATCGACACCTATATCTGAAATGCCTATCGACACCTATATCTGAAATGCCTATCGACACCTATATCTGAAATGCCTATCGACACCTATATCTGAAATGCCTATCGACACCTATATCTGAAATGCCTATCGACACCTATATCTGAAATGCCTATCGACACCTATTTTTGAAATGCCTATCGGAAACTACATCTGAAATGCCTATCAGCACCTATATTTGAAATGCCTATCGGCAACCATATCTGGAATGCCTTTCGGCACCTATATTTGAAATGCCTATCGGCTTCTATATCTGAAATGCCTATCGGCACCTATTTTTAAAATGCCAATCGGCAACTATATCTGAAATGCCTATCGACACCTATATCTGAAATGCCTATCGACACCTATATCTGAAATGCCTATCGACACCTATATCTGAAATGCCTATCGACACCTATATTTGAAATGCCTATCGACACCTATATCTGAAATGCCTATCGACACCTATATCTGAAATGCCTATCGACACCTATTTTTGAAATGCCTATAGGAAACTACATCTGAAATGCCTATCAGCACCTATATTTGAAATGCCTATCGGCAACCATATCTGGAATGCCTATCGGCACCTATATTTGAAATGCCTATCGGCTTCTATATCTGAAATGCCTATCGGCACCTATTTTTAAAATACCAATCGGCAACTATATCTGAAATGCCTATCGGCACCTATATCTGAAATGCCTATCGACACCTATATCTGAAATGCCTATCGACACCTATATCTGAAATGCCTATCGACACCTATATCTGAAATGCCTATCGACACCTATATATGAAATGCCTATCGACACCTATATCTGAAATGCCTATTGACACCTATATCTGAAATGCTTATCGACACCTATATCTGAAATGCCTATCGACACCTATTTTTGAAATGCCTATCGGAAACTACATCTGAAATGCCTATCAGCACCTATATTTGAAATGCCTATCGGCAACCATATCTGGAATGCCTATCGGCACCTATATTTGAAATGCCTATCGGCTTCTATATCTGAAATGCCTATCGGCACCTATTTTTAAAATGCTAATCGGCAACTATATCTGAAATGCCTATCGGCACCTATATCTGATGTGCCTATCGACACCTATATCTGAAATGCCTATCGACACCTATATCTGAAATGCCTATCGACACCTATATCTGAAATGCCTATCGACACCTATATCTGAAATGCCTATCGACACCTATATCTGAAATGCCTATCGACACCTATATCTGAAATGCCTATCGACACCTATTTTTGAAATGCCTATCGGAAACTACATCTGAAATGCCTATCAGCACCTATATTTGAAATGCCTTTCGGCAACCATATCTGGAATGCCTATCGGCACCTATATTTGAAATGCCTATCGGCTTCTATATCTGAAATGCCTATCGGCACCTATTTTTAAAATGCCAATCGGCAACTATATCTGAAATGCCTATCGGCACCTATATCTGAAATGCCTATCGACACCTATATCTGAAATGCCTATCGACACCTATATCTGAAATGCCTATCGACACCTATATCTGAAATGCCTATCGACACCTATATCTGAAATGCCTATCGACACCTATATCTGAAATGCCTATCGACACCTATATCTGAAATGCCTATCGACACCTATGTCTGAAATGCCTATCGACACCTATTTTTGAAATACCTATCGGAAACTACATCTGAAATGCCTATCAGCACCTATATTTGAAATGCTTATCGGCAACCATATCTGGAATGCCTATCGGCACCTATATTTGAAATGCCTATCGGCTTCTATATCTGAAATGCCTATCGGCACCTATTTTTAAAATGCCAATCGGCAACTATATCTGAAATGCCTATCGGCACCTATATCTGAAATGCCTATCGACACCTATATCTGAAATGCCTATCGACACCTATATCTGAAATGCCTATCGACACCTATATCTGAAATGCCTATCGACACCTATATCTGAAATGCCTATCGACACTTATATCTGAAATGCCTATCGACACCTATATCTGAAATGCCTATCGACACCTATATCTGAAATGCCTATCGACACCTATATTTGAAATGCCTATCGACACCTATATCTGAAATGCCTATCGACACCTATATCTGAAATGCCTATCGACACCTATATCTGAAATGCCTATCGACACCTATATCTGAAATGCCTATCGACACCTATATCTGAAATGCCTATCGACACCTATATCTGAAATGCCTATCGACACCTATTTTTGAAATGCCTATCGGAAACTACATCTGAAATGCCTATCAGCACCTATATTTGAAATGCCTATCGGCAACCATATCTGGAATACCTATCGGCACCTATATTTGAAATGCCTATCAGCTTCTATATCTGAAATGCCTATCGGCACCTATTTTTAAAATGCCAATCGGCAACTATATCTGAAATGCCTATCGGCACCTATATCTGAAATGCCTATCGACACCTATATCTGAAATGCCTATCGACACCTATATCTGAAATGCCTATCGACACGTATATCTGAAATGCCTATCGACACCTATATCTGAAATGCCTATCGACACATATATCTGAAATGCCTATCGACACCTATATCTGAAATGCCTATCGACACCTATATCTGAAATGCCTATCGACACCTATTTTTGAAATGCCTATCGGAAACTACATCTGAAATGCCTATCAGCACCTATATTTGAAATGCCTATCGGCAACCATATCTGGAATGCCTATCGGCACCTATATTTGAAATGCCTATCGGCTTCTATATCTGAAATGCCTATCGGCACCTATTTTTAAAATGCTAATCGGCAACTATATCTGAAATGCCTATCGGCACCTATATCTGAAATGCCTATCGACACCTATATCTGAAATGCCTATCGACACCTATATCTGAAATGCCTATCGACACCTATATCTGAAATGCCTATCGACACCTATATCTGAAATGCCTATCGACACCTATATCTGAAATGCCTATCGACACCTATTTTTGAAATGCCTATCGGAAACTACATCTGAAATGCCAATCGGCACCTATATTTGAAATGCCTTTCGGCAACCATATCTGGAATGCCTATCGGCACCTATATTTGAAATGCCTATCGGCTTCTATATCTGAAATGCCTATCGGCACCTATTTTTAAAATGCCAATCGGCAACTATATCTGAAATGCCTAACGGCACCTATATCTGAAATGCCTATCGACACCTATATCTGAAATGCCTATCGACACCTATATCTGAAATGCCTATCGACACCTATATCTGAAATGCCTATCGACACCTATATCTGAAATGCCTATCGACACCTATATCTGAAATGCCTATCGACACCTATATCTGAAATGCCTATCGACACCTATATCTGAAATGCCTATCGACACCTATTTTTGAAATACCTATCGGAAACTACATCTGAAATGCCTATCAGCACCTATATTTGAAATGCTTATCGGCAACCATATCTGGAATGCCTATCGGCACCTATATTTGAAATGCCTATCGGCTTCTATATCTGAAATGCCTATCGGCACCTATTTTTAAAATGCCAATCGGCAACTATATCTGAAATGCCTATCGGCACCTATATCTGAAATGCCTATCGACACCTATATCTGAAATGCCTATCGACACCTATATCTGAAATGCCTATCGACACCTATATCTGAAATGCCTATCGACACCTATATCTGAAATGCCTATCGACACTTATATCTGAAATGCCTATCGACACCTATATCTGAAATGCCTATCGACACCTATATCTGAAATGCCTATCGACACCTATATTTGAAATGCCTATCGACACCTATATCTGAAATGCCTATCGACACCTATATCTGAAATGCCTATCGACACCTATATCTGAAATGCCTATCGACACCTATATCTGAAATGCCTATCGACACCTATATCTAAAATGCCTATCGACACCTATATCTGAAATGCCTATCGACACCTATTTTTGAAATGCCTATCGGAAACTACATCTGAAATGCCTATCAGCACCTATATTTGAAATGCCTATCGGCAACCATATCTGGAATACCTATCGGCACCTATATTTGAAATGCCTATCAGCTTCTATATCTGAAATGCCTATCGGCACCTATTTTTAAAATGCCAATCGGCAACTATATCTGAAATGCCTATCGGCACCTATATCTGAAATGCCTATCGACACCTATATCTGAAATGCCTATCGACACCTATATCTGAAATGCCTATCGACACGTATATCTGAAATGCCTATCGACACCTATATCTGAAATGCCTATCGACACCTATATCTGAAATGCCTATCGACACCTATATCTGAAATGCCTATCGACACCTATATCTGAAATGCCTATCGACACCTATTTTTGAAATGCCTATCGGAAACTACATCTGAAATGCCTATCAGCACCTATATTTGAAATGCCTATCGGCAACCATATCTGGAATGCCTATCGGCACCTATATTTGAAATGCCTATCGGCTTCTATATCTGAAATGCCTATCGGCACCTATTTTTAAAATGCCAATCGGCAACTATATCTGAAATGCCTATCGGCACCTATATCTGAAATGCCTATCGACACCTATATCTGAAATGCCTATCGACACCTATATCTGAAATGCCTATCGACACCTATATCTGAAATGCCTATCGACACCTATATCTGAAATGCCTATCGACACCTATATCTGAAATGCCTCTTGACACCTATATCTGAAATGCCTATCGACACCTATATCTGAAATGCCTATCGACACCTATTTTTGAAATGCCTATCGGAAACTACATCTGAAATGCCTATCAGCACCTATATTTGAAATGCCTATCGGCAACCATATCTGGAATGCCTATCGGCACCTATATTTGAAATGCCTATCGGCTTCTATATCTGAAATGCCTATCGGCACCTATTTTTAAAATGCCAATCGGCAACTATATCTGAAATGCCTATCGGCACCTATATCTGAAATGCCTATCGACACCTATATCTGAAATGCCTATCGACACCTATATCTGAAATGCCTATCGACACCTATATCTGAAATGCCTATCGACACCTATATCTGAAATGCCTATCGACACGTATATCTGAAATGCCTATCGACACCTATATCTGAAATGCCTATCGACACCTATATCTGAAATGCCTATCGACACCTATATCTGAAATGCCTATCGACACCTATATCTGAAATGCCTATCGACACCTATTTTTGAAATGCCTATCGGAAACTACATCTGAAATGCCTATCAGCACCTATATTTGAAATGCCTATCGGCAACCATATCTGGAATGCCTATCGGCACCTATTTTTAAAATGCCAATCGGCAACTATATCTAAAATGCCTATCGACACCTTTATCTGAAATGCCTATCGACACCTATATCTGAAATGCCTATCGACACCTATATCTGAAATGCCTATCGACACCTATATCTGAAATGCCTGTCGACACCTATATCTGAAATGCCTATCGACACCTATTTTTGAAATGCCTATCGGAAACTACATCTGAAATGCCTATCGGCAACCATATCTGGAATGCCTATCGGCACCTATATTTGAAATGCCTATCGGCTTCTATATCTGAAATGCCTATCGGCACCTATTTTTAAAATGCCAATCGGCAACTATATCTGAAATGCCTATCGGCACCTATATCTGAAATGCCTATCGACACCTATATCTGAAATGCCTATCGACACCTATATCTGAAATGCCTATCGACACCTATATCTGAAATGCCTATCGACACCTATATCTGAAATGCCTATCGACACCTATATCTGAAATGCCTATCGACACCTATATCTGAAATGCCTATCGACACCTATATCTGAAATGCCTATCGACACCTATTTTTGAAATGCCTATCGGAAACTACATCTGAAATGCCTATCAGCACCTATATTTGAAATGCCTATCGGCAACCATATCTGGAATACCTATCGGCACCTATATTTGAAATGCCTATCGGCTTCTATATCTGAAATGCCTATCGGCACCTATTTTTAAAATGCCAATCGGCAACTATATCTGAAATGCCTATCGGCACCTATATCTGAAATGCCTATCGACACCTATATCTGAAATGCCTATCGACACCTATATCTGAAATGCCTATCGACACCTATATCTGAAATGCCTATCGACACCTATATCTGAAATGCCTATCGACACGTATATCTGAAATGCCTATCGACACCTATATCTGAAATGCCTATCGACACCTATATCTGAAATGCCTATCGACACCTATATCTGAAATGCCTATCGACACCTATATCTGAAATGCCTATCGACACCTATTTTTGAAATGCCTATCGGAAACTACATCTGAAATGCCTATCAGCACCTATATTTGAAATGCCTATCGGCAACCATATCTGGAATGCCTATCGGCACCTATTTTTAAAATGCCAATCGGCAACTATATCTAAAATGCCTATCGGCACCTATATCTGAAATGCCTATCGACACCTATATCTGAAATGCCTATCGACACCTTTATCTGAAATGCCTATCGACACCTATATCTGAAATGCCTATCGACACCTATATCTGAAATGCCTATCGACACCTATATCTGAAATGCCTGTCGACACCTATATCTGAAATGCCTATCGACACCTATTTTTGAAATGCCTATCGGAAACTACATCTGAAATGCCTATCGGCAACCATATCTGGAATGCCTATCGGCACCTATATTTGAAATGCCTATCGGCTTCTATATCTGAAATGCCTATCGGCACCTATTTTTAAAATGCCAATCGGCAACTATATCTGAAATGCCTATCGGCACCTATATCTGAAATGCCTATCGACACCTATATCTGAAATGCCTATCGACACCTATATCTGAAATGCCTATCGACACCTATATCTGAAATGCCTATCGACACCTATATCTGAAATGCCTATCGACACCTATATCTGAAATGCCTATCGACACCTATATCTGAAATGCCTATCGACACCTATATCTGAAATGCCTATCGACACCTATTTTTGAAATGCCTATCGGAAACTACATCTGAAATGCCTATCAGCACCTATATTTGAAATGCCTATCGGCAACCATATCTGGAATACCTATCGGCACCTATATTTGAAATGCCTATCAGCTTCTATATCTGAAATGCCTATCGGCACCTATTTTTAAAATGCCAATCGGCAACTATATCTAAAATGCCTATCGGCACCTATATCTGAAATGCCTATCGACACCTATATCTGAAATGCCTATCGACACCTATATCTGAAATGCCTATCGACACCTATATCTGAAATGCCTATCGACACCTATATCTGAAATGCCTATCGACACCTATATCTGAAATGCCTATCGACACCTATATCTGAAATGCCTATCGACACCTATATCTGAAATGCCTATCGACACCTATATCTGAAATGCCTATCGACACCTATATCTGAAATGCCTATCGACACCTATTTTTGAAATGCCTATCGGAAACTACATCTGAAATGCCTATCAGCACCTATATTTGAAATGCCTATCGGCAACCATATCTGGAATGCCTATCGGCACCTATATTTGAAATGCCTATCGGCTTCTATATCTGAAATGCCTATCGGCACCTATTTTTAAAATGCCAATCGGCAACTATATCTGAAATGCCTATCGGCACCTATATCTGAAATGCCTATCGACACCTATATCTGAAATGCCTATCGACACCTATATCTGAAATGCCTATCGACACCTATATCTGAAATGCCTATCGACACCAATATCTGAAATGCCTATCGACACCTATATCTGAAATGCCTATCGACACCTATATCTGAAATGCCTATCGACACCTATATCTGAAATGCCTATCGACACCTATATCTGAAATGCCTATCGACACCTATATCTGAAATGCCTATCGACACCTATATCTGAAATGCCTATCGACACCTATATTTGAAATGCCTATCGACACCTATATCTGAAATGCCTATCGACACCTATATCTGAAATGCCTATCGACACCTATTTTTGAAATGCCTATCGGAAACTACATCTGAAATGCCTATCAGCACCTATATTTGAAATGCCTATCGGCAACCATATCTGGAATGCCTATCGGCACCTATATTTGAAATGCCTATCGGCTTCTATATCTGAAATGCCTATCGGCACCTATTTTTTAAATACCAATCGGCAACTATATCTGAAATGCCTATCGGCACCTATATCTGAAATGCCTATCGACACCTATATCTGAAATGCCTATCGACACCTATATCTGAAATGCCTATCGACACCTATATCTGAAATGCCTATCGACACCTATATATGAAATGCCTATCGACACCTATATCTGAAATGCCTATCGACACCTATATCTGAAATGCCTATCGACACATATATCTGAAATGCCTATCGACACCTATTTTTGAAATGCCTATCGGAAACTACATCTGAAATGCCTATCAGCACCTATATTTGAAATGCCTATCGGCAACCATATCTGGAATGCCTATCGGCACCTATATTTGAAATGCCTATCGGCTTCTATATCTGAAATGCCTATCGGCACCTATTTTTAAAATGCCAATCGGCAACTATATCTGAAATGCCTATCGGCACCTATATCTGAAATGCCTATCGACACCTATATCTGAAATGCCTATCGACACCTATATCTGAAATGCCTATCGACACCTATATCTGAAATGCCTATCGACACCTATATCTGAAATGCCTATCGACACCTATATCTGAAATGCCTATCGACACCTATATCTGGAATGCCTATCGACACCTATATCTGAAATGCCTATCGACACCTATATCTGAAATGCCTATCGACACCTATTTTTGAAATACCTATAGGAAACTACATCTGAAATGCCTATCAGCACCTATATTTGAAATGCTTATCGGCAACCATATCTGGAATGCCTATCGGCACCTATATTTGAAATGCCTATCGGCTTCTATATCTGAAATGCCTATCGGCACCTATTTTTAAAATGCCAATCGGCAACTATATCTGAAATGCCTATCGGCACCTATATCTGAAATGCCTATCGACACCTATATCTGAAATGCCTATCGACACCTATATCTGAAATGCCTATCGACACCTATATCTGAAATGCCTATCGACACCTATATCTGAAATGCCTATCGACACCTATATCTGAAATGCCTATCGACACCTATATCTGAAATGCCTATCGACACCTATATCTGAAATGCCTATCGACACCTATATCTGAAATGCCTATCGACACCTATATCTGAAATGCCTATCGACACCTATATCTGAAATGCCTATCGACATATATATCTGAAATGCCTATCGACACCTATATCTGAAATGCCTATCGACACCTATATCTGAAATGCCTATCGACACCTATATCTGAAATGCCTATCGACACCTATTTTTGAAATGCCTATCGGAAACTACATCTGAAATGCCTATCAGCACCTATATTTGAAATGCCTATCGGCAACCATATCTGGAATACCTATCGGAACCTATATTTGAAATGCCTATCAGCTTCTATATCTGAAATGCCTATCGGCACCTCTTTTTAAAATGCCAATCGGCAACTATATCTGAAATGCCTATCGGCACCTATATCTGAAATGCCTATCGACACCTATATCTGAAATGCCTATCGACACCTATATCTGAAATGCCTATCGACACCTATATCTGAAATGCCTATCGACACCTATATCTGAAATGCCTATCGACACCTATATCTGAAATGCCTATCGACACCTATATCTGAAAAGCCTATCGACACCTATATCTGAAATGCCTATCGACACCTATTTTTGAAATGCCTATCGGAAACTACATCTGAAATGCCTATCAGCACCTATATTTGAAATGCCTATCGGCAACCATATCTGGAATGCCTATCGGCACCTATATTTGAAATGCCTATCGGCTTCTATATCAGAAATGCCTATCGGCACCTATTTTTAAAATGCCAATCGGCAACTATATCTGAAATGCCTATCGGCACCTATATCTGAAATGCCTATCGACACCTATATCTGAAATGCCTATCGACACCTATATCTGAAAAGCCTATCGACACCTATATCTGAAATGCCTATCGACACCTATTTTTGAAATGCCTATCGGAAACTACATCTGAAATGCCTATCAGCACCTATATTTGAAATGCCTATCGGCAACCATATCTGGAATGCCTATCGGCACCTATATTTGAAATGCCTATCGGCTTCTATATCAGAAATGCCTATCGGCACCTATTTTTAAAATGCCAATCGGCAACTATATCTGAAATGCCTATCGACACCTATATCTGAAATGCCTATCGACACCTATATCTGAAAAGCCTATCGACACCTATATCTGAAATGCCTATCGACACCTATTTTTGAAATGCCTATCGGAAACTACATCTGAAATGCCTATCAGCACCTATATTTGAAATGCCTATCGGCAACCATATCTGGAATGCCTATCGGCACCTATATTTGAAATGCCTATCGGCTTCTATATCTGAAATGCCTATCGGCACCTATTTTTAAAATGCCAAACGGCAACTATATCTGAAATGCCTATCGGCACCTATATCTGAAATGCCTATCGACACCTATATCTGAAATGCCTATCGACACCTATATCTGAAATGCCTATCGACACCTTTATCTGAAATGCCTTTCGACACCTATATCTGAAATGCCTATCGACACCTATATCTGAAATGCCTATCGACACCTATATCTGAAATGCCTATCGACACCTATTTTTGAAATGCCTATCGGAAACTACATCTGAAATGCCTATCAGCACCTATATTTGAAATGCCTATCGGCAACCATATCTGGAATACCTATCGGCACCTATATTTGAAATGCCTATCAGCTTCTATATCTGAAATGCCTATCGGCACCTATTTTTAAAATGCCAATCGGCAACTATATCTGAAATGCCTATCGGCACCTATATCTGAAATGCCTATCGACACCTATATCTGAAATGCCTATCGACACCTATATCTGAAATGTCTATCGACACCTATATCTGAAATGCCTATCGACACCTATATCTGAAATTCCTATCGACACCTATATCTGAAATGCCTATCGACACCTATATCTGAAATGCCTATCGACACCTATATCTGAAATGCCTATCGACACCTTTATCTGAAATGCCTATCGACACCTATTTTTGAAATGCCTATCGGAAACTACATCTGAAATGCCTATCAGCACCTATTTTTGAAATGCCTATCGGCAACCATATCTGGAATGCCTATCGGCACCTATATTTGAAATGCCTATCGGCTTCTATATCTGAAATGCCTATCGGCACCTATTTTTAAAATGCCAATCGGCAACTATATCTGAAATGCCTATCGGCACCTATATCTGAAATGCCTATCGACACCTATATCTGAAATGCCTATCGACACCTATATCTGAAATGCCTATCGACACCTATATCTGAAATGCCTATCGACACCTATATCTGAAATGCCTATCGACACCTATATCTGAAATGCCTATCGACACCTATATCTGAAATGCCTATCGACACCTATATCTGAAATGCCTATCGACACCTATATCTGAAATGCCTATCGACACCTATATCTGAAATGCCTATCGACACCTATATTTGAAATGCCTATCGACACCTATATCTGAAATGCCTATCGACACCTGTATCTGAAATGCCTATCGACACCTATTTTTGAAATGCCTATCGGAAACTACATCTGAAATGCCTATCAGCACCTATATTTGAAATGCCTATCGGCAACCATATCTGGAATGCCAATCGGCACCTATATTTGAAATGCCTATCGGCTTCTATATCTGAAATGCCTATCGGCACCTATTTTTAAAATGCCAATCGTCAACTATATCTGAAATGCCTATCGGCACCTATATCTGAAATGCCTATCGACACCTATATCTGAAATGCCTATCGACACCTATATCTGAAATGCCTATCGACACCTATATCTGAAATGCCTATCGACACCTATATCTGAAATGCCTATCGACACCTATATCTGGAATGCCTATCGACACCTATATCTGAAATGCCTATCGACACCTATATCTGAAATGCCTATCGACACCTATTTTTGAAATACCTATCGGAAACTACATCTGAAATGCCTATCAGCACCTATATTTGAAATGCTTATCGGCAACCATATCTGGAATGCCTATCGGCACCTATATTTGAAATGCCTATCGGCTTCTATATCTGAAAAGCCTATCGGCACCTATTTTTAAAATGCCAATCGGCAACTATATCTGAAATGCCTATCGGCACCTATATCTGAATGCCTATCGACACCTATATCTGAAATGCCTATCGACACATATATCTGAAATGCCTATCGACACCTATATCTGAAATGCCTATCGACACATATATCTGAAATGCCTATCGACACCTATATCTGAAATGCCTATCGACACCTATATCTGAAATGCCTATCGACACCTATATCTGAAATGCCTATCGACACCTATATCTGAAATGCCTATCGACACCGATATCTGAAATGCCTATCGACACCTATATCTGAAATGCCTATCGACACCTATATCTGAAATGCCTATCGACACCTATATCTGAAATGCCTATCGACACCTATATCTGAAATGCCTATCGACACCTATATCTGAAATGCCTATCGACACCTATATCTGAAATGCCTATCGACACCTATTTTTGAAATGCCTATCGGAAACTACATCTGAAATGCCTATCAGCACCTATATTTGAAATGCCTATCGGCAACCATATCTGGAATGCCTATCGGCACCTATATTTGAAATGCCTATCGGCTTCTATATCTGAAATGCCTATCGGCACCTATTTTTAAAATGCCAATCGGCAACTATATCTGAAATGCCTATCGGCACCTATATCTGAAATGCCTATCGACACCTATATCTGAAATGCCTATCGACACCTATATCTGAAATGCCTATCGACACCTATATCTGAAATGCCTATCGACACCTATATCTGAAATGCCTATCGACACCTATATCTGAAATGCCTATCGACACCTATATCTGAAATGCCTATCGACACCTATATCTGAAATGCCTATCGACACCTATTTTTGAAATGCCTATCGGAAACTACATCTGAAATGCCTATCAGCACCTATATTTGAAATGCCTATCGGCAACCATATCTGGAATGCCTATCGGCACCTATATTTGAAATGCCTATCGGCTTCTATATCTGAAATGCCTATCGGCACCTATTTTTAAAATGCCAATCGGCAACTATATCTGAAATGCCTATCGGCACCTATATCTGAAATGCCTATCGACACCTATATCTGAAATGCCTATCGACACCTATATCTGAAATGCCTATCGACACCTATTTCTGAAATGCCTATCGACACCTATATCTGAAATGCCTATCGACATCTATATCTGAAATGCCTATCGACACCTATATCTAAAATGCCTATCGACACCTATATCTGAAATGTCTATCGACACCTATTTTTGAAATGCCTATCGGAAACTACATCTGAAATGCCTATCAGCACCTATATTTGAAATGCCTATCGGCAACCATATCTGGAATGCCTATCGGCACCTATATTTGAAATGCCTATCGGCTTCTATATCTGAAATGCCTATCGGCACCTATTTTTAAAATGCCAATCGGCAACTATATCTGAAATGCCTATCGGCACCTATATCTGAAATGCCTATCGACACCTATATCTGAAATGCCTATCGACACCTATATCTGAAATGCCTATCGACACCTATATCTGAAATGCCTATCGACACCTATATCTGAAATGCCTATCGACACCTATATCTGAAATGCCTATCGACACCTATATCTGAAATGCCTATCGACACCTATTTTTGAAATGCCTATCGGAAACTACATCTGAAATGCCTATCAGCACCTATATTTGAAATGCCTTTCGGCAACCATATCTGGAATGCCTATCGGCACCTATATTTGAAATGCCTATCGGCTTCTATATCTGAAATGCCTATCGGCACCTATTTTTAAAATGCCAATCGGCAACTATATCTGAAATGCCTGTCGGCACCTATATCTGAAATGCCTATCGACACCTATATCTGAAATGCCTATCGACACCTATATCTGAAATGCCTATCGACACCTATATCTGAAATGCCTATCGACACCTATATCTGAAATGCCTATCGACACCTATATCTGAAATGCCTATCGACACCTATATCTGAAATGCCTATCGACACCTATTTTTGAAATGCCTATCGGAAACTACATCTGAAATGCCTATCAGCACCTATATTTGAAATGCCTATCGGCAACCATATCTGGAATGCCTATCGGCACCTATATTTGAAATGCCTATCGGCTTCTATATCTGAAATGCCTATCGGCACCTATTTTTAAAATGCCAATCGGCAACTATATCTGAAATGCCTATCGGCACCTATATCTGAAATGCCTATCG